>JARYGA010005446.1:0-17621 GCA_030545235.1 Helianthus tuberosus
AATTTTCGCTTGGAGTTACAAAAAAATTTTAAATTTCCTCAAAAATTTCCCCCATCCCCACACTTGGGATACATTGTCCCAATGTATGGTTTTGAGGGAAAGATCACTTAAACACCAAAAACATCAACTTTGTTTTTTTTTTTTTTTAACAAAAGCAAACAACTAACTACCAATATTTCAAAGCTAAAGAACACAACAAGACTAAAGAAAGAGTACATTGACCTGGTGAAGTTTGCCACAACAGATGTTGTAGATAATCCGACTTCCTATCACCACCTTAACCCAAATATCCGTACATCTTCCCCACACTTGAATGTCGCCATGGTCCTGAAACATAGAAAGATAAAAACAGCAAGATGAATATAAAACCCCGGGTTGCCTCCCGAGCAGCGCTAAGTTTCAAGTCTTCAGCCAGACCAAGCCACCCCCATTTATGGTGGCTCAAAGAATCGGTTCCTGCCACTTCCATCACTACATCGTGCCATTGCGTAGAATGCATCTGTCCCGTTTCGACTCGATGGGTAATCAAGTACACTCCTGCTTGAACCTATATGTTTTTCCTCACGGTCCGGTGGGTGCTTTTTTCTCATTCTTTGAAACACATTTTTCATACAATCACTAGACTCACCACCCTTCCCCTCAATGGACTCATAACTAATCACTCTAGTTTGAACATCAAAGGACAACTTACACTTCTTTTCGGTCATGGTAATAATCTCGTCTCTACAATTAATTTGAGCATTTGCTGTGTATAGAAACGGTCTACCTAAAATTACCCTTTGTTGTGCTGCCATTTTGGTAAAAGCATAGTCTAGAACTAGAAAATCCACCAGGTATTCGAACTCTCCCAACTGAATCTTAACGTTCCTAACCATTCCCCGTGGACGCCTCCAACTTTCATCCACCAAGCTCACCATGGTGTCTATATCTTCAAGCGGACCAAAGTCGTACATATCGTATAGATCGACTGGTAGCACACTCACACTCGCCCCATAATCCAATAATGCATGGGGAATTTTTAATTTTCCCACTCGGATCGGCACAAGTGGTGCTCCATGCTCTTTGTCCGTTTCAAACTTGGCATCCCTTCCTATACCTGCACTCACTTGACAAGAAGATGTTAAAAATGTTTCATTGAATTCACTATTAGGAACGGTGCTTACCATATTGATATTAACACTTTTAATGTTTTTGGGATTTTTCACCGTGTCACTTGGTAACTGGCCTTTTGCTTTCTTCAATATCGCCACTTCACTTGCAAGTTGACCTATTTGGGTGGTCAAAGTTTGAATCGCTTTATCACGGGCCTCGTCCTTTTGCATCCGAACCCCATCACGTTGATTCATTCGTTGCATTTTAACTTGCATCGCCTTCAACATCCCCATTACTTCGTTTCCACCCGAAGAGCTTTGACCCATTTGATATTGCCTTTGAAATCCTTGGTTTCCTTGGAAATTTGGGTTAGCTTGATTCGAAGGGTTCCCATACCGAAAGTTTGGGTGGTTTCTTAAACAAGGGTGGTAAGTGTTAGAATTCATGTTATAGTTTCTACCACCCCCTCCTTGACCTTGCACCACATGAACTTCTTCATATTGCCCTTCTACCGCTCCTTGGTAATTTTCAGCCGCATGACCTATTTCATTGCAAATAGCACAAACATCATAAATTTGATTAGAAGTTTGAACATTACATCGTCAACCGCATTCACTTGTGTTCGGGTAACGGCCGGTCGTGCTCTCCTAGATGCTTGAGCTTTCCTTTTTGATGCAGTTGCCATTTCCTCCAAAGACTCCCAATCGTCTTGCTCATAGTTCGTACCAAAAGTGCCACCGGTAATAGACATTAAGTCGCGAGCGTCTTCGGTACTCAACCCCTCATGAAAAACGTTCATCAATTCCCAAAGTTCAATCCCATGGTGAGGACAATTCTTAATCATCATGTTGAAATGCTCAAAGGCCTCATGGAACATCTCACCTTGTTGTTGTTGAAAACTCCTCAACCCCTTCCTAGCATCATTGGTCTTTTGAGAGGTGTAAAATTCATCCAAAAATATTTGTTTCATTTCCGCCCAAGTGTAAATAGATGCTGAAGGCAAAGTATAGAACCATTTCTTTGCGTTATCCTCTAGAGAAAATTGAAACAATACCAACTTGACATCATCAGCCGAAAAACCTTGACTCCCAAGAGTATTGCAAATTGAGTCACAGGCCTCCAAATGGAAATAGGGCTCCTCTGTTGCTAGCCCCTTATATTTCGGAAAACTTTGTAAGGAATTAGTCCTTACTTCAAAAGTTCTTCCTTCATTGTTGTGAGGAATGACTACCGGTGAAGGGTTGTGAGTAATTACCGGCCTAAAATGTGCTTCAATACCCCTTGCATGTTCTCTAAGATGCCTTCTTGGTACACCAAACCGACCCCTTGGACGAACAGGACCCATTGGTCTTGGTATATGCCCTTGTGGTGCGAATGGTTGTTGAAATTGCTGTTGTGGCATCGGTGGTTGTTGAATTGGTCTTTGGAATTGTGGTTGTACATTCTGTGGACGAACTTGTTGCAATGGTATAGGGCGTTGCACTGGCGGCCCTTGTGGCCTTGTTCGAATATGTTGCGGTATAATTTGTTGTTGGTGTGGCATTCCACCAACACTTTCCATCCCTTGAGGTTGGCCTTGCACATAACCAAAGTCTCCTTGGTCCCCATCACCCATATATGCATATCCTTCTTCTTCGTTACCCTCAAAATCCTCATATCCTTCTTCGTATCCATCTCCCCCTATACCCGAAGATTGCCAAACTGGAAGAGTCGAATATTGAAAACCCGACTGGTTCGATGGTCTAAATGTAGATGTAGCATGAATGACAGTTGAACCTTGTGGCAATGTATAGGTTGCGGATGATTGACCTGAAACTGGGAAGAAATGAGTGAATGGTGGAATTGTGGTAGAAGGGTTAAAAGTAAGTGTAGGTTCTTCTTGAGTGGTAATGGGTTGGGTGGTGTTAGTTGGTGTTGCAATATGAGGTGAAATAGGATTGGTAGTGGTGTTTGGTATGGTAGTGTTTGGTGAAGGTTGAGTGGATGATGGTATGAAAGGTGGTATAAGTTCACCCATAGTGGGTGGTGGTTGTGGTGGATCCATGTATCGAATTGGTGTGATTGGTGTAGTTGGTGTTGTTGGTGAACCGCTAAACTTGTTTTCTCTTAACAAAATCTTGTTTCCCCTTAATGTTCGCTCAATTTCCGGGTCAAATGCCAATGGTGAAAGCTTATGAGAGCTCCTAGTACGCATGCACCTGTAAGTACCTGCACACTAACACACCCAGCGTAAACCAGAAAAATAACAAACTTAAAAAGAATCAACAATAACAAACGTTGCGCACTACTCCCCGGCAACGGCGCCAAAATTTGACATGATGTCGTGGTCACAATCAAATTTAATCCAAATACAACTAATTAACTAGTGGTAAGTGGGTATCGAACACAGGGAGTTTGTGGAATATGTGTTATTTGGAAGATTATATCTAACTTGACTAAATTAATCTAATTGCAAGAAAAATAAAATTCAAGAGTTTATGTGAGTGAAATGGTTTTAGACTAAATTAAACTAATTAAATTGAAAGAGAAAAGATTTGGCTGTAAACAAATTAGAGACAAATGATCATCTTCAGTTTCCGGTTTTGCTTTAACATTTATGCTATCATTCCACTAGAAAGAACTACATAGACATAGTTCATGTGTGATTAGTTACAGTGATGAAAGGGAACTAAGTACTCAGATTCATAGAACGTGAGGTTGTTACCCGATGATCAATCAATGTCACACCCCTATTTTCCACGTGTCACCGGTGGGCCCGGTGGGGAGTATCGTGACGTAGTTGGTATCATCATAGACAAACAACACAATATATAAATGCACAGCGGAAGCAAAGATAGATTCATTTCAACTTTAATAAAGTGTATTATTAAATATCACAAATAGTTGAAACGGATCCACAGGCGGATCAAAATAAAATAAGATATTGTTCAACAGCTTTATTGTCATCCAAGCTTGCGAGACTTATTGTGGACGCTCTAGAAGACAACCAGCCTAGTACGAGTAGTACCTGCACTTAACCTTTTGGAAAAATACGTCAGTTTACACTGGTAAATACAATTTAACTGACTCATTTTGAAAAGGTTGAAAATTGATTTGAATGCACGTGGCACAAAACCTTTTTATAACTTGGGATAATTATGTAATATAATCTTGTGAACGAATTACATGTTACTTGTGCGTTCAGTAGCCCGGATCTTGTCCGGGTTAAAGATCAATAGACACACCACAATAATGAGTTATACACTGACAGGTGTACGCCTACACCCCGTGCTCAGGTCGTGGCCATTTCGTAAAATGATGCCAGGGATATCCGGGACATGGTCATTAACCCCCCAAAGGCTTTAAGTGAACAAGACTGTTTAAACGAGCCGATCAAATTATTCAATTAACCACCCAACGATGTAAGATTTGATGCTCGATCAAGCGGTATTCTATATACCGTAACCCAAGCCCGTATAGGGAAAATAAGTTAAAAGTATTTACCTTGGTAAGTATAAATCACAATTAGCAAGTGAAGGTAGCATTTACTGGTTCTTCTTATTCTGGAACAAAGGTTTATAATAACCTATTAGATTTCTAACGGGTCTTTATTTAAGCCTAAGCTTAGACCGGCTAGTTTTAAGGACGATACGGTTCAAACACACGATTAAGCGAAGACCGGATAGAATGTGATTTAGACCCGACAAGTTTGAATACTTGTATAATATGGGTATACTAAATACATTCTGGATTTTGAGACAAAAATGATAATGTTTGACCCGTTTCGGTCAATTTATGCAAACTAGTTACATAAACCGAACCGAACGCAAAAAGGCGTCACGGGTAACCAAAAGAGTCATATGCAAGTTCCCTGAGTTAACATGCCTTAAATATGTTATAATATCAGTAAGATATCTTCTATTATGCCCAAAACGGATTTAAACACAATTTATGCCTCATAAGGGCATTTTGGTCATTTAAAAGATTATAAAAGAGTTTAATTGGAAATCTGAGTTACAGGTCTGGTTTATACAGTAAATATACTTAATTTAACATGTTATAACAGTAGGGTATGACCTATATGTGAAATTTATTATTTAAAACCAAACAATGCTCCTTAGGGGTATTTTGGTAATTTCACAAGGTCTTAAAAGGTCAAAACTGGAACCTGAGTTCAAAAACTTTTACTTACTGTTATTATCTCAAAATATACTAAAAACATCAGTAGGTATCAACCTTATATGTTTAATATGATTATAGTACATACTATGCGTTAAAAACGCTTAAAAAGGCGATTTGGAGCCATTTCCGGGTTTTTAAAAGAAAGCTGATATTTTTATATTTCCAGAAGGCTCAAAATATTTTATTTAACAAATGAAATCAGTAGAAAAAGGTTTGGGGTCAAAAGGATTTGAAAAACTCATTTTATGGCTTAAAAGGGCAAAATCGGTATTAACCGAATTAAACTTAGAGACCTGTGTTATGCTCAGCCAAAAATTAAATAAAAATCATCAAAAATCCTAAAATATTATATTACATCAGTGGGTAAAAAGTTTGATATTAAAAAGTGGGTTTAAATATGCTATACGCTAATTACGCCATTTAATTAACATAAAGCTTTCAAATTACGCTAATGAGCATAACTCTTAATCTAGACCTCAAACTGATGTCAAATTTTTGGTGCAAGTTCATAAATCAGTAATTAAGATTTCTACTCTTTCACTTTTTCAAAAATCATCTTTTATAGTCAAAAGGGCATAATAGTCAACTTTTAAGCATTAATCGGAAACATGCATATGAATTGGATAAGTATTGAACCAAGTTGTATAATCTCAGAGAGTTATACTTATATGAAACTGGTCCAAAATAAGCTCTAAGGCAGATCTTAAACATGCATGAACGGATCAGAACTGATAGTCAAAGCAAAAGTCAAATTATGCGACTTTCGGTTCCGGTTCGGGTTTAAACTGAAGATTGTCGAGTTGAACATGTTGAGACATGTTCTTACATTAGTTACCATGTTATTTTAATGATCAAACAGGTTGAATGTACCCTACATTGCTCATTATGCTTAAATTTGCAAATAATCATTATGTTGACTTTTTAAAGCAAGCTTTGACTCGACAATTAACATAGTTAGAGTGGGAATCTGAAAATACCATTTTAAGGGTTTGTTACCCACATAAATACCTACTTGTAGGTACTTTCAATTCGAGAAATGACTGAGCAAATTTCATTTAATCTCGAAGTCAAACTTAATTTACTACGGTTTGACTTTTGGTTAATAAACTAAGTTAGAACGAATTAGAAAGGGTTATGAACACTTACAAGGGTCCTAATTACGATTAGAGAGCCTAATGAATCTTTGTTTATGACCAGAGAGCTCCAGAATTGAAAATGCAAGTGAAGTATCAAGTGAACTTACCTCCTTTATATAGTTTTCGAGACCTCACGAGATCGCGACAAGTGTCGGGAGGGGTAATCTGATCAAAACAGGTGTCAAGAGGTCTGATAATTCTGTGGGCAAGTCCATAGTATCGAGTTGAGAGTATAGGAAAACAGATTGCACATGAAAACAGCAAGAAACAGGCTGTTGCAAGCTTTTTTCTGCATCTGATCAGGCCACGCGGCCCGCGTAAGTATCTGTGTGGTCTTACGCATCCCGCCTCACATCCCAGGTCTGCAAAACAACTTTCTGAATTTACAGAATCAGTCCCTGTGGGCATATAAGGTTATTTTAAGCACGTTCAAGGCCCGTTAACCTCATTTTAAGGCTCCACTAGGAGGATTAAACATAGAGGACGTGAAACATGTTCAAAAACATGTCGGATGTCGGTTCGTTTGGCCGTACGGTCACGTTATGCGTCGAATTACGACGAAACACGGACGTATGCTAAAAACGGTCCAAATCACGCGACGAGTGGAATTTTATCAAGGTGATCACTAAAATAAAATATTTTAGTGCTTACATAAATTTTTGGGTGTCCGGAGATACACAGAATGCGAGCTATGCGCAAAAGTGCAAACTTGTGCACTTTTTGACACTTTTAGTCCCTGCATGACCTAAAAGTTTATTTTTGCGCATGAAACACCTCTAAGCCTATATCTAAGCTATATAAAGAATAAATAGGGTATATTTAACTCATGGACATATTCCGAAATATCCGTTACCATACGAATCGGCATACTTTTGCCGTTTGACGCAAATAGTCCTTTAATTGCACAAAGTAGCGCGAAATGCTGTTTAATGATAGTAAAGCCTTCCATGACCCATATTGATCATTCCCAAGCATATAAATACATGTTACTATGTTCCCGTTCGCTTAAATGGTCACCGAAGGGCGTAGATTCAAAAGTTGACGCTTTAGGTCCCTCTATTACGCAAACTTGCGCATTTCATCATCTAATAGCATTGAAGCCCCATCTAACCCATATTAGGAATTCTTGAAAGTATTATTAATCATCACGATGCTTCGGGTTTGCTAAAGGTCATTCAGAGGTGTAATTAAACATATTGACACTTTTAGTCCCTCTAACTTGCAAAGTTGCGCGTAACTTTACTTATAGGCATAAAAACCTTAGACGGCCATTATTTGGCATTCCCGAGAGTATAATTAAATATTATGAAGCTCCTGGTTTGTTAAAAGGTCACTCAGAGGTAAGAATTAACATGTTGACGCTTTTAACCCTTTATTCCGCAAACTTTCAATTATTACGCAAACGGCTATACTTATTCATCAAGTGGCACATTTGTGAATATAATCATAAGAAACTTATTTTAGGTATACAACACTTCCAGTCCTTTCATAATCAAGGTTTTCGATTTTTCGAAAAATTAGTCCCTAAATTTCAGTGTTTGACTTCATTAGGGTTTATTACACGTGTCAATACATCATTGGACGTCATTTTATGAGGTGTTACATCCTCACCCCCTTAAAAGAAATATCGACCTCGATATTTGCTAAAATGCTGGAAGTACTTTTTGTCACACGACGGACTTAACTTCTATAGCATATCTGGAGTCTCTCCAAGCTCCCAAAGTGACCTTTATATTGGTACATGTATCCCTTTTGGAGCTTCTTAACCTGTCGATCCTTAATCGATATAGGTTGCTCATCATATCATAAATCTACATATCAATATGTGATAATGCTTCTTGACTTATTGGTGAAACACATCCTCAATTCATTAGTGTACAATGCATTGTATGCTCCGCCAAGCTCCTTAAATAGGTTTTAGCTTATAAGCTATTTGATCTTGATACATTCGATTTTCTTCGAATGATTCTATATATTCAGAGCTTAACTAGCCTGATAACTTGACAAACTAGTACACCCTTCAGGGCGATATCTTTTGTTGAACCTTATTGCTTAACAAGAACTTAGGAGGGTTGCTATTTTCATTAATCCTTGATTTTCTGCTAATTGCTGGCAACTTTCAGATGATCATGGATTTGTATGATCCTATTCGTTATTTCCAGGGCAACTTTCAGATCCTGATGATTGGACGTACCAATCTTCTATTTAACAATAAATATTCAACATTCCATCTAAGCAAGGTCTCCAAAGGAGCAGCCTTGATACTTATACATCAACTATTATAGAAAAGCTTATCTTAAGGTGAAATGGTTATTCCAACCATTACTTAAAACTAATCTTAAGGGATAGTTAATCCTCACAGTCAGTCGAACAAATCGACGATCTTGGGCAGCTGATGGGAAATTCTTAATTGTTGCCTAAGTAGGGTTGCGGTAATCAATGCATAAGCAAAATGAACCGTCTTTCTTAATTAACTATACCGAATCCTCAGGATATTGAGTTAGGCTATATGAATTCTCTATTTTAAAACCTTCTTAATCAAGGTTTCGATTCTTCCAATGATGGTACTAGCCGTCTTGGAGATTTCATAATAATATAGCCCTAAATGGAATATAAATCTTAACTCTACTTGCCTCCCAGGAGGTAAACAGGGTAATCTTAGGAGAAGGTAATCAAGATACGAAGAGGTTACAGAGATTTTCCAATTCTCAGGCTCCAGTTCATCCATCATAGTTTGTGTCAGATAGGTGACACATTAATGTTACGAGTCCACGAATTCTTTAATCGAAGACATTTACCTGGACAATTCCATTCTGGATATCCTCTTTGAATACCTTTAGCTGATTTTAGTACCATATGACCATCGGAATATCTTTGTGGTTCCATGCATTAAACCTCCATACTGATCAGGCATGGAAGCAATCTATGGAACTTATTAAGATACATCAATCCTCATATGGTGCTTTTATCATACTGTCTGGTTTTCACGATCAATAGAGATTGAAGAGATATCAACTATATATATATATATGCTGACGCACTTCCTCTAGAGAGAGGATACTTCTAGAATTCTACTATTGGAAGTTTCTGACAGGAACAGAAGGAACGGTTCTTATGATTTTACCTGTAGGTTCTTCCTTACACTTAACATCTGGGGTTCTAACAGGGAAAAATTTCTAAAAGTTTGTTAAGTTATGGTCTTGTGAGAGACTTAACAGCACCCGAAACCACATGTAATTCCTAGCAATAAATTCACAATTAAGGATTTGTCTGGTGACATTCCTAATGTGAGCTGCCTCTAATCATTTAACAGGAGGGTTAAACGCCTCCATTCTTAATCCTTCTAAACTTAGCTGTAAAATCTTAGATAGCTTTAGGGCAGTCTCAGCTTTGACTGATTACTTCTTAATCATTATAACGTGGGTAGCTGAGGTAGATCCATAATGGATTTTTTTTAAATGAGTAGGTTTTGAAACCTTAGTGTGCCCTCTTATTGCCAATGCTAACCACTAATAATTATGTGCTTTAAGCTTAGATTTTTGGGTATACTGAATAGGGTACTATCTCAGCCAATGAATTAAAATTTGCGACATACTGTCGACAATCTAGAACTTTTATGGCGAGAGTCAGAAAATTCTTATTCCCTTTTCGCGAAACGGATGCTAGGTTTTTCTAATAAGGTCCTTAAAACTTGGACCATTCCACAATGTATAAGAGGATCCTTCTTGAGGATTTCATCAATGTCCTTACTAATTAAGAGTACTGCCATCGAATGACTGTGATGTATACCTTACCATGTCCTTTCTAGCATAACCACTGATATACTTAATGGTTTCTACTTCATCCTTTCTAGTGTTTAGTCAACATAAGCAAGCCAAGAGTAACTAAAACATAGAGGTAAAGTCTTGGATTCTAATGCTTAGTCAACATAAGGAGGATAAGTAGGTGACTTATAGTAAGAAGTAAGGAAGTTATTGTACATGTGCTTATATTTAATCAAAATGGAAATTTCACAAACTAGGCACCTAGCTCGGTTGGCTAGGCGCGCGAAAGGGTGTGGCCTAGACCCAGGTTCGATTCCGGGGACGACCGGTTCCACCATTTTTTTTTCTCACGGATACATGAAATTATGAGGGTTGTCTCATAAGGAGTCTTGATAATTAATTGCTTCTTATCATTCTTTATATAGGCTTGACTTCTAGGACGGCCAATTCATTCTTATCACTATGTCGAGTCCATTATTATTTAAATGGAAACAAGGGCTTCAGAAAAGAATGATTCCTAAATGGATATAAACATCCATCTAATATTGCTGGAGCAGTCTCTGAGGTACTATTGGTCAATTCTACTTAACGCTTAGAGTTTTAACAGGCAGATTTAATGATTTACAAAATCTGTTGTCTTATGAAAGACTTATCTGAACCTTAATAAAATAATACTCAAGCATGAGCGTTATTAATAAAGAAGTACCTATTGTGACATTGTCATCCTGAATAGCCTCTTGAGCATCCACTTGAGAGCTTCCATCTTCGGTCTTCTTAGGCTCCTCAGGCTTCTTGGTTTTATTTGGGCAGTTTGTCTTGATGTGCCCTATTTCATTGCAACCATAGCAGGTTGCGTCCTTTATGCCTTGGCACTTCAAGGTCTTGTGCCCTTTCTTGTTACAAATCCCACAAGGCCTAGCTTGTGTCTCCAGAGTGCATTTCCCTTTAGTTGCCTTCTTTGGGCAACGGGTATTTATGTGTCCCTTCTCGCCACAATCATAGCATGTGGCGTCCTTCAAGTCCTTGCACTCATGGGTCTTGTGATCCATCTCCTTGCAGATGACACACCCCTCGGTCTGCTCATAGAAACATTTTCCAAAGTGCTTCTTCTTGCAGGTTTTACATTTGGGTTTTGCCTCCTTTGGCTTGGACTGGTTATAGTTTGAACCGGTCTTACCCTTTTTACAACATTTATTTGGGGTATCATCGCACTTTCGCTTATGATCCTTCAACACACGGTCCATTGCGTTGTTTACGGCTGTATCTATCATAGGCTGTAACTCGGTGCTTGTTAAGTTCAGTCTTGCATCATCATTCTGATCGACTAGACGATTGTGAGCTTCAGAGGGGTCAGCCATGGTGAAGCTTTGAAGGCTACAAACCATGTAGTAATAAATTGGTTTAATTATACAGTGAATTGTCGAATTTGATGAATAAATAGCCATGGTGTAATTAACCATATGGCCAATAGATAGTATTTAATTTAGTTGATTATGTTTTGCCTAAGTTTTTAAATAAACTATCTTTGGCGTGTAAACGGAATATAATCCTTCATATTTACTAGACAGGGGACATAAGTCACGACTGTCAATGTCATACTGACATCTTATATAGCACAACGGCTTGTTCCAAAGGACTTTTCGATGGCACAGATGCCTTGTCACTAGGAAAATTTTTAAAACATAAGCAATGATTCCTTTAGATCGGTAAATTTCGTAATTCATTGCCTTGACAAGAAGTTATGAAATAAAACTATCTTTTTCATGTATACATCTTTGCCCGTAGGTATACATCCCAGATGGATGTTTAGATGCGTACATCATGTTCGACGTTTATTAGCCATGATTCCTATTGATCATTTAGGCTAGATAAGGGGTTTGGAAGTTCCTAATATAAGGATGACAATCGTGATTTTATCGCATCACTGTTGTCGGGAGTGTTAACACGTTTACGAGTGTTAATAAGGATCTGAATCTCTTTTAAACATGTTTTACCATCTTAGCTAGGTCTTCAATGACATTAATGCTAGGTCAAACCTTTTAAGATTCTCTTTTAATATTTATACTGGCAGGGAAGGAATGATATTTATTTTTATTCAGGATTTTTATTATAATTATCCTGGATTTAATTAAAATATAACTTAGCACAAAAAGTCAAGTCGCAAGGGCAACTTTAAATTTTAAACCATGATTTTATAGAATCAAGGTATTTAGGCTTGAACGTGTTCATGCCTTTTCTTGACAGGAAGTTGTAGGCTACGACTGTCTTTTGTCTTATATGACAATGAGTATAGCCCGTAGGCAGTATATCCCTAGTTATAATTTAATAATAGCTCAACAGCCTAGTCACATGGACAAATTTAATTTATAAACCAGGATGTTACAAAATCGAGGTATTAAGGCTTGAATCAAAATTCATTGCCCTTTTTAACAGGGGGTTGTAGACCACTACTGTTTTTAGTCTCAAAGGACATTAATTATAGCCCGTAGGCATTTCCCTTCTAAGGGATGTTTATGGTATGATCATCTTATAGGATGATATAAGCCATGATTTCTAAATCACCAGGCTAGATAAGAAAATTGGAAAGAAAAAAATCCAATATAAGAATGACTGTTGTGATTTTCTCGAATCACATTTGTCGAGAGTGCTAACACGTTCTAAGGTGTTAACAAGGATTTGAATCCCTTGAATAGGTTCTACCATCTCGGCCTTGTAATATAGGCTAGGTTTTCCTTTAAGATTCTTTTTTTATATATAATTAACGCATAACAAATTTTAAATTGGGATGTTAATAAGGATCTGAACCTAAATCGAGGAACTGCCATCTTGGCCGGGTCTTAATAATGACACGAGGCTAGGTCTTGTCCTTTTTAGATTTTGCCATTTTATTATAATGGTAGATCATATATAAGGAATGTTATTTTCCATTTATTTCATATTTCATGTTTAGAATGAAAACTTAAATTTAATCAATCCACTATATAAAAATAAAAGTACAGAGTTGCCCTAAGCGGGACTTGAAAGGAATAATGTTGTCCTTGCAGGGACTGAAAAATAAATATGTCCTTAGAAGGACTATTAAGGAAACGATCTTCAGCAAAAAGGAGTTTCTTCTTTATTCTAATTCTGAATGCTTTCTCCTTGGATGCTCGTTTCATTCTAGCCGTGGTACGAAGCTCAGCATTTCAAGGCTTCGGGTGTGGAGAACTCCTATTACGGCTTCTTCGCTTGGCGACATATTCAATATAAAAAGAATTTGGAAGCGAAATTTCCAGATTAGGATTGAGATTATTCCTATGTTAAGTCTAGACTCAGAAGGTCAAGGAATGTGCTAATGTGTCATTGAGATTAAACACAAAAAGCTAGTGTTTAATTCACTCAATGTTGGCTCTGATACCAACCTGTCACACCCCTATTTTCCACGTGTCACCGGTGGGCCTGGTGGGGAGTATCGTGACGTAGTTGGTATCATCATAGAAAAACAACACAATATATAAATGCACAGCGGAAGCAAAGATAGATTCATTTCAACTTTAATAAAGTGTAATATTAAATATCACAAATAGTTGAAACGGATCCACAGGCGGATCAAAATAAAATAAGATATTGTTCAACAGCTTTATTGTCATCCAAGCTTGCGAGACTTATTGTGGACGCTCTAGAAGACAGCCAGCCTAGTACGAGTAGTACCTGCACTTAACCTTTTGGAAAAATACGTCAGTTTACACTGGTAAATACAATTTAACTGACTCATTTTGAAAAGGTTGAAAATTGATTTGAATGCACGTGGCACAAAACCTTTTTATAACTTGGGATAATTATGTAATATAATCTTGCGAACGAATTACATGTTACTTGTGCGTTCAGTAGCCCAGATCTTGTCCGGGTTAAAGATCAATAGACACACCACAATAATGAGTTATACACTGACAGGTGTACGCCTACACCCCGTGCTCAGGTCGTGGCCATTTCGTAAAATGATGCCAGGGATATCCGGGACATGGTCATTAACCCCCCAAAGGCTTTAAGTGAACAAGACTGTTTAAACGAGCCGATCAAATTATTCAATTAACCACCCAACGATGTAAGATTTGATGCTCGATCAAGCGGTATTCTATATACCGTAACCCAAGCCCGTATAGGGAAAATAAGTTAAATGTATTTACCTTGGTAAGTATAAATCACAATTAGCAAGTGAAGGTAGCTTTTACTGGTTCTTCTTATTCTGGAACAAAGGTTTATAATAACCTATTAGATTTCTAACGGGTCTTTATTTAAGCCTAAGCTTAGACCGGCTAGTTTTAAGGACGATACGGTTCAAACACACGGTTAAGCGAAGACCGGAGAGAATGTGATTTAGACCCGACAAGTTTGAATACTTGTATAATATAGGTATACTAAATACATTCTGGATTTTGAGACAAAAATGATAATTTTTGACCCGTTTCGGTCAATTTATGCAAACTAGTTACATAAACCGAACCGAACGCGAAAAGGCGTCACGGGTAACCAAAAGAGTCATATGCAAGTTCCCTGAGTTAATATGCCTTAAATATGTTATAATATCAGTAAGATATCTTCTATTATGCCCAAAACGGATTTAAACACAATTTATGCCTCATAAGGGCATTTTGGTCATTTAAAATATTATAAAAGAGTTTAATTGGAAATCTGAGTTACAGGTCTGGTTTATACAGTAAATATACTTAATTTAACATGTTATAATAGTAGGGTATGACCTATATGTGAAATTTATTATTTAAAACCAAACTATGCTCCTTAGGGGTATTTTGGTAATTTCACAAGGTCTTAAAAGGTCAAAACTGGAACTCGAGTTCAAAAACTTTTACTTACTGTTATTATCTCAAAATATACTAAAAACATCAGTAGGTATCAACCTTATATGTTTAATATGGTTATAGTACATACTATGCGTTAAAAACGCTTAAAAGGGCGATTTGGAGCCATTTCCGGGTTTTTAAAAGAAAGCTGATATTTTTATAATTCCAGAAGGCTCAAAATATTTTATTTAACAAATAAAATCGGTAGAAAAAGGTTTGGGGTGAAAAGGATTTGAAAAACTCATTTTATGGCTTAAAAGGGCAAAATCGGTATTAACCGAATTAAACTTAGAGACATGTGTTATGCTCAGCCAAAAATTAAATAAAAATCATCAAAAATCCTAAAATATTATATTACATTAGTGGGTAAAAATTTTGATATTAAAAAGTGGGTTTAAATAGGCTATACACTAATTACGCCATTTGATTAACATAAAGCTTTCAAATTACGCTAATGAGCATAACTCTTAATCTAGACCTCAAACTGATGTCAAATTTTTGGTGCAAGTTCACAAATCAGTAATTAAGATTTCTACTCTTTCACTTTTTCAAAAATCACGTTTTATAGTCAAAAGGGCATAATAGTCAACTTTTAAGCATTAATCGGAAACATGCATATGAATTGGATAAGTATTGAACCAAGTTGTATAATCTCAGAGAGTTATACTTATATGAAACCTGGTCCAAAATAAGCTCTAAGGTAGATCTTAAACATGCATGAACGGATCAGAACTGATAGTCAAAGCAAAAGTCAAATTATGCGACTTTCGGTTCCGATCCGGGTTTAAACTGAAAATTGTCGAGTTGAACATGTTGAGACATGTTCTTACATTAGTTACCATGTTATTTTAATGATCAAACAGGTTGCATGTACCCTACATTGCTCATTATGCTTAAATTTGCAAATAATCATTCTGTTGACTTTTTAAAGCAAGCTTTGACTCGACAATTAACATAGTTAGAGTGGGAATCTGAAAATACCCTTTTAAGGGTTTGTTACCCACATAAATACCTACTTGTAGGTACTTTCAATTCGAGAAATGACTGAGCAAATTTCATTTAATCTTGAAGTCAAACTTAATTTACTACGGTTTGACTTTTGGTTAATAAACTAAGCTGGAACGAATTAGAAAGGGTTATGAACACTTACAAGGGTCCTAATTACGATTAGAGAGCCTAATGAATCTTTGTTTATGACCAGAGAGCTCCAGAATTGAAAATGCAAGTGAAGTATCAAGTGAACTTACCTCCTTTATATAGTTTTCGGGACCTCACGAGATCGCGACAAGTGTCGGGAGGGGTAATCTGATCAAAACAGGTGTCAAGAGGTCTGATAATTCTGTGGGCAAGTCCCTAGTATCGAGTTGAGAGTATAGGAAAACAGATTGCACATGAAAACAGCAAGAAACAGGCTGTTGCAAGCTGTTTTCTGCATCTGATCAGGCCACGCGGCCCGAGTAAGTATCTGTGTGGTCTTACGCGGCCCGCCTCACATCCCAGGTCTGCAAAACAACTTTCTGAATTTACGGAATCAGTCCCTGTGAGCATATAAGGTTATTTTAAGCACGTTCAAGGCCCGTTAACCTCATTTTAAGGCTCCACTAGGAGGATTAAACAAAGAGGACATGAAACATGTTCAAAAACATGTCGGATGTCGGTTCGTTTGGCCGTACGGTCACGTTATGCGTCGAATTACGACGAAACACGGGCGGATGCTAAAAACGGTCCAAATCACGTGACGAGTGGAATTCTATCAAGGCGATCACTAAAATAAAATATTTTAGTGCTTACATAAATTTTTGGGTGTCCGGAGATACACAGAATGCGAGCTATGCGCAAAAGTGCAAACTTGTGCACTTTTTGACACTTTTAGTCCCTGCATGACCTAAAAGTTTATTTTTGCGCAAGAAACACCACTAAGCCTATATCTAAGCTATATAAAGAATAAATAGGGTATATTTAACTCATGGACATATTCCGAAATATCCGTTACCACACGAATCGGCATACTTTTTCTGTTTAACGCAAATAGTCCTTTAATTGCACAAAGTAGCGCGAAATGCTGTTTAATGATAGTAAAGCCTTCCATGGCCCATATTGATCATTCCCAAGCATATACATACATGTTACTACATTCCCGTTCGCTTAAATGGTCACCGAAGGGCGTAGATTCAAAAGTTGACGCTTTAGGTCCCTCTATTGCGCAAACTTGCGCATTTCATCATCTAATAGCATTGAAGCCCCATCTAACCCATATTAGTAATTCTTGAAAGTATTATTAATCATCACGATGCTTTGGGTTTGCTAAAGGTCATTCAGAGGTGTAATTAAACATATTGACACTTTTAGTCCCTCTAACTTGCAAAGTTGCGCGTAAGTTTACTTATAGGCATAAAAACCTTAGACGGCCATTATTTGGCATTCCCGAGAGTATAATTAAATATTATGAAGCTCCCGGTTTGTTAAAAGGTCACTCAGAGGTAAGAATTAACATGTTAACGCTTTTAACCATTTATTGCGCAAACTTTTAATTAATTACGCAAACGGCTACACTTATTCATCAAGTGGCACATTTGTGAATATAAACATCATAAGAAACTTATTTTAGGTATACAACACTTCCAGTC
>JARYGA010005447.1:0-106247 GCA_030545235.1 Helianthus tuberosus
TATGCTATGTAAACAAACTTGTATACTCGCTCATTGCTTTTGCATTGAAACTCTATTTTAATACATGTTGCAGGTTGATTATTGAAGTATGGATGAATGATGAAACAAGTTTAGGGTGGACTAGATACACACCTTAAATCTATTTATCTTTTGTTGATTTGAATTTGAACAATGTTGTATTTCCATTTTACATGTTGTATGACAATTTAGTTCTTGCAATGAAATTTGAATTTAATTAAATATTGTCACATAGTGTTATGATGTTTTGAGCAATTTGTTCGTCTCATCCCGATGTTTCCGCCATCGGTTGGGGTGTGACAGATTGGTATCAGAGCCATAACTATAGGGAATTAGGAAAAGTAGGAATGCTTTAACCTAGTCTATAGTTTTAGAGCTTTATTCTTATGTTTTGCTTGAAACTACTTGCATGCTACTTTATTTGTTCTTATTTATTCTCTTTTGATCTTTTAAACATATATGTCGCTTATGTGTTAACACTTGACATGCTATACTTGCTTTATTATGTGTTAACGCTTGTTCCATTGTCCTATCATTTATGTGTTATTCTTAACATTCTTTTTATGTGGTAACATTTGTTTCATTATTTCATTAATTACGTGCTATTCTTGACATGTTTATACTTGCTTGTTAAATCTTTAACATACACATTTCCTCATGTGTCTTACTCGATTATTTCCGACAACACTCGTATCATACAAACGAGACGAGTTTACCAAAATAGGCGTGAAACCACAATTTGGTAAACGACTTTCATTCCGTTTGATTCTATTTTTGCACGAAATTCACCATTAAGTTAGGAGTGAAATCCACATCTTAATGGAAATTTCAAATTTAAATTCGTCAAGTTAGGGTACGAAGTCGTCAAGTTAGGGGTGAAACCCGCACCTCGTCGACTAGTCCCACTCCTTGATTTTCAAAAATCCCGCCAGGTCTCGAATTTTTGATGGATTGGGAACATGTAGTAACTGGAAGGGTGAGTACCGTTAGCCGAGATATCGGCGAGAGTATTCCACCTATTAGGCCAAAGCATGTTTCTCAATTTCAAAGATCTTTCGACCACTTTGGTTAGTCAATGTTCCGTTTGGAACCATCCAAGTTTTATTCGAGCTTACGCTTTATTATTTTCGATCTTTTGACAAATTTGAATAAAAAAAATTTCGAGATTTAATTTTGCGCACACATCATACTCTTACTTTTCATACGATTATACATTATTAGCATGCATGATTTCACGTAATTTTAATTACACTTTTGTAACGAGCTGAGACATATCATCGAGATAGGAGTGATTTCCTTACCTTGACGATTAACTCCGTTTTATTTCTCACCTTACAACGACCTCGCCAACGAGTTAGGGGTGATTTCCTTACCTAGGTGATCGTTACCAACGCTTTCTTTTAATAGGCTATATTATGTAAACACGATCATGTTTATACCTAAATCATTTATCATGTATTTCAAAATGCTTCATTTATTTAAACGTACCTCTTATTCTATAATCTATTTTCACATCACTCGCATACACAAAAATTTTAAATGTTACCATAAACGCGTGTTCCCCGATTTTCAAAATTTCACGAAATACTACTTGTCAGCCTAGTCGGTTTAATAAATCCGTTGCCCACAAATTCACCAATCAACGTAAAACATCAAAACACGCTCCTCTCACACCATTAAACTAGAGATTGTTATTCTCAATTGAGAATCAAGTCAACTTTTTTTGCACACACCTATGAAATATTACCAATACTATTCAATCATTTACTAAAATTCCTTTTCAAAACCAATGAAACATTTTTCAACAATCACTAAGTTCATGTACCAAATTCCTTTTTCTAAGGACCAACTTTTTCACAAGAAGCTGTGAGTTTCAAAATTTTCTAACATAAAGTTACTTAAAACGATGCAAACTTATTAATCTCTAGAACTTTTCAAAACCTCACTCGATACGTCAATTAAATTCAAAACACGTGGGCAAGGAAACTTCATAAGAACCGACAAATTTTCAACTTATGTAAACTGTTTTAAAACCGCTGTAGCATTTCCATTCCTTTACAAAGTACTTTCCACATAACCAATAGACGTTTTATACTCTCTTACATTCACAAACTAGAGTCTATATTTCGTGACAACTCAATCTATTTTAACTTCACGTTTTGCGCAAACAACTATATATGCATATTATTTACACGTTTTAGTCACAACAATCTCACGCGCGTCACTCGTTCCTTTTTCTTTCATACTCAAAACTTTTAGTCTTTTACGCGTATAAACTCGTGTATTTCGATTTATACTATAAACAAAATCATTATTTCTTACATCCATACTTATGCATTTTATGCCTTCACGTATGTTCACACTTGCACACTTATGTTATACTCATAATTCAAAATTCATATGTTTTACGTTCATACATACACTTACAATTATACATTTACGTTGTACTTACATTCATGATTATACTACAATTCATATTCATGTTCATACATTTTATGTTTTCAAATACACTTATACAACTTGTTTACACTTATATACATACCACATATATTTTATTCATACTTAAACCTTCATGTTTTACACCTATATTCACGTTCATACATCTTATGTTCACACTTATACTCGTATTCATTCTCATACGCCTTGTGTTTATACTTATACTCATGTTCGTACTCACACTTATAAGTATGGATGTAAGAAATAATGTGATTTAGACCCGACAAGTTCGAAGACTTGCTTAATATGGGTATTTCATACACACTCTGGATTTTGAGATAAAACCGATAAGGTTTGACCCGTTTAGGCTAGTTTATGTAAACTAGTTACATAAACCGAACCGAACGCGTAATAAGCGTAACGGGTATACGTATGAGCCATTTACAGGTTTCCTAAGTTAATATGCTTCATATATGTTGTGACATCAGTAAGATGCCTTTTATTATGCCTGAAATGATTTTAAACACAAACTATGCCCCGTAGGGGTAGTTTGGTCATTTAAAAGGTTATAAAAGAGTTTAAGTATTTACCTGAGTTACAGGTCTGATATAATCAGAAAAAAATACTTATTTTACTAAGTTATAACAGTAGGGTAAAGTATATATGTGAAATTTATCAATTATAACCAAACTATGCACCGTAGGGGCATTTTGGTAATTTCACATAAGCTGTAAAGCTCAAAACTGAAGTCTGAGTTTAACAACTTTTGTTTACTGTTAAAATATTATAATTTACCTAAAATATCAGTAGGTATCAACTCTTGTATGTCTAAAATAGTTTTAGTACATACTATGCTTTAAAAACGCTTAATTAGGCGATTAGAAGCCGTTTCCGGGTTCTATATAGAAATCTGATATTTTTATTATTCCAGAAGGCTTAAAATAATTTATTTATCAAATGTGATCAGTAGCAAAAGGTTTGGAGTCAATTAGATATGTAAAACTCATTTTATGGCCCGTAAGGGCAAAACCGACAATTACAGGATTAAGCCTATGACTCTAAGTTATGCTCAGCCTAAAATTAATTAAAAATCTTCAAAAATCCCAAAATAATATATTAAATCAGTGGGTAAAGATTTTGATATCAAAAGTATGTTTAAATAGACTATACGCTAATTATGTCGTTTAATTAACATAAAGCTTTCATTTTACGCTAACGAGCATAACTCTTAATCTACACCTCAAACTGATGTCAAACTTTTCATACAAGTTTATATATCAGTAACTAAGGTTTCTACACTTTTACATTTTCCCAAATCACGTTTTAAGGTGAAAAGGGCATAATGAATTTGAGCAATTAACGGAATCATGCGTATTAATTGGTTAACTAATGAACCAAGGTGTATAATCACAGAGGGTTATACTAGCATGTAACCTGGTCCAAATGAAGCTCTTGGGTATTTCTAAATCATACCAAAACGGGTCAGAACTGAAGTCAAAGCAAAAGTCAAAGCTTTGCGACTTTCGGTTCCGAACCGGGTCTACACAGTAAATTGTCGGGTTGAACATGTTTAGACATGTTCTTATACTAATTACCAAGTTATATTAATGATCAAACAGGTTGTATGTGTTCTACATTGCTAATTATGCATAAATTTGAAACTAAGTATCATGTTGACTTTTTAATGACAAGTTTGACCCGACATTTGACCTAGTTAGAGTGGGAATCAGGGGGAACCCTTTTGAGGGTTTATTACCCACATAATTACCAACTTATAACTACTTTTGATTCGACTAATCACTGGACCATTAGTGATTAATCTTAAATTCAACCGTTAATTACGACGGTTTGACTTTTAAGCTAAAACTAAGCTAAAACTTAATTAAGAAAGGTTAAGCAAACTCACAAGAGTCCTATGAATGACCAGAGATCACTTGGGAGAGGTCTTGTGCTCCAGAAATGCTCCAAAGTGCAGATGAAGGTGTGAAGAACTTGGTTGCAACTCATGGCCTTTTATAGTGCCTTAATCACCATAGATTGTTGACAACTCAAGCTACCATGGACCATGAATCATCAACACATGTCCCTAAGGTTCTAGGAGGCATTTAGGGGTCGCCCATGTTGAGAAAATATATGTTTTGGGTCGATTATGCGCGCATACAGGCTGCTGTCTTCTTTTTCTGCATCTGGGCGGTTGACGCGGCCCGCGTAAAAGACCTTAAGGTCTTACGCGGCCCGCCTGGACCCTGTTATCAGCTTTCACATTTTCCATTTTCCGCATAATTGTCTCTTGGCCTTTCGAAAGGGCAACTAAGCTTATTTTTGCACTTTGACCCCTCCTTATTTATCTACAAGGGCCTTAAGACTTGTACCCACTTTGCCAAGTCCCTGGACATTTCTGGTTAACCCGAAAAGTCATAACTTTCACCGTTAACGCTTTAACCCCTCGCATACGAATTTGATCATAACTTTCTCATACGATAACGAAACTTTATTAAATTTATATCGTGCTTTCTAGTGAGCATAATTAACCGTTACAAAGCTTCGGGTTTGTCAAAAAGGTCACTCAGAGGTATAACTTAAACATGTTGACACGTTTAACCCCTGTAGTTTGTAATTTCTCACTTTTAGCTTCGCATGATCCATGATTTATTCGTTTGATGCTATAAACACCATGTAGGGTTAATGTACAATATATTTATTCACTGTTGACATTTAGAACTCGTATATTCACATACTTTTCATGATTGTCAACTTTAGTCCTTTCAGAACATTCTTTCACAAGTTCAAACATATGAAACGTGTCAACACATTATAGGACGTGAATTTTCGAGGTGTTACATCCTCACCCCCTTAAAATAAATCTCGACCCAAGATTTACTGAAATAAATAAGGGTACCTTTCTTTCATTGTGGATTCAACCTCCCACGTATATTCGGGACCTCTACGGGCATCCCACTTGACCTTTACAATAGGTACATGCTTCCTTCGAAGCTTCTTAACCTGTCGATCTTCAATCGACAATGGTTTTTCAACAAATTTTAAGCTCTCATCTATATGCACATCTGTATGTGGTATAACCAGTGATTCATCAGCGAAGCACTTCTTCAGATTGCAGATGTGGAACACATTGTGAATTCCACTGAGCTCTTCCGGTAAGTTTAACTTATAGGCAACTGACCCGACACGTTCGATAACTTCGAAAGGTCCTATGTACCTCGGGCTTAGCTTGCCTTTCTTACCAAATCGCATTACCCCCTTCCAGGGTGATACCTTAAGCAATACTTTGTCACCTACTTCGAAGTGAAAAGCTTTACGCTTTGGGTCTGCGTAACTCTTCTGCCTATCTCGGGCAGCTTTGAGACGGTCACGAATCTGGACAATCTTGTCCGTCATTTCAAAGACTATCTCTGGTCCTGATAATTGGACATCTCCAACTTCCGCCCAACAAACGGGCATTCTACACTTTCTACCATATAAGGCCTCAAAAGGCGCAGCCTTTATGCTGGTGTGGTAGCTATTGTTGTAGGAGAATTCGATCAAAGGTATGTGGTTATCCCAACTACCACCTAAATCAATTACATATGCACGTAGCATGTCTTCCAAAGTTTGAATAGTATGCTCACTCTGACCGTCTGTCTGAGGATGGTAAGCCGTACTGAAATTCAAACGCGTGCCCAAAGATTGTTGGAAACTTTTCCAAAAATGTGACGTGTACCTAATATCTCTGTCAGAGATAATAGACACAGGTATGCCATGTAAGGCTACAATCTTATCCACGTATAACTGGGCTAACATGTCGGAGCTATAAGTCTCCTTGATGGGTAAGAAATGTGCTGACTTAGTCAGTCTATCAACTATAACCCATATTGTATCATTGCCTTTCCTTGTCTTAGGTAACTTGGTGATAAAATCCATAGTTACCATTTCCCACTTCCACGTACGAAGTTCAGGCTGTTGTAGCAAGCCTGATGGCTTTTGATGTTCTGCTTTGACTTGCGCACAAGTCAAGCACTTAGCTACATAGGCAGCTACAGACTTCTTCAAGCCTATCCACCAATAATTTGCCCTTAGATCCTGGTACATCTTATCAGCTCCAGGATGAACGGAGTATTTGGAACTATGGGCTTCCTGGAGGATAACATCCCGTAGCCCTCCATAAATTGGAACCCATATTCGTCCATTTAATCTTAGGATTCCGTCCTTGCTAAGAGATAACTGCTCCTCAGTTACTCCTAGTTTCTCGATAGGGTAGTTAGCTTCCAACACAGCTTCCTTCTGTGCAGCTAACAACCTTTCAGTCAAACTGTTCTTTATCTCCATGCGCTTGGCATTGATTCGGATGGGTTTCACCCTTTCCTTTCGACTCAAGGCGTCAGCGACTACATTCGCCTTGCCGGGATGATATCTGATTTCACAATCGTAATCATTTAAAGTCTCCATCCAACGGCGTTGCCTCATGTTTAAATCCTTCTGATTGAACAGGTGCTGGAGGCTCTTGTGATCAGAATAGATCACACACTTGATTCCATATAGATAATGCCTCCACAGTTTTAGTGCGAATACAACGGCACCCAACTCCAAGTCGTGGGTGGTGTAATTCTTTTCGTGCACCTTTAACTGTCGTGATGCATAGGCAATAACTTTGCCTTTCTGCATAAGCACACACCCCATGCCAGTGTGCGATGCATCGCAGTAAACCACAAAATCTTCTATTCCATCTGGCAATGTCAAAACAGGAGCGTTGCTCAACTTCTGCTTTAGGATATCGAAGGCCTCTTGCTGCTTAGGGCCCTAAACGAACTTTACTTTCTTCTTAGTCAATGAAGTTAGGGGTGCAGCAATCCTTGAAAAATTTTCAATGAAACGCCTGTAATATCCTGCCAATCCCAGGAAGCTACGAATCTCTGTAGGCGTCTTTGGCTCTTGCCAGTTCATAACAGCTTCAACCTTAGCGGGATCCACTTGGATACCACGCTCACTGACCACATGTCCAAGGAATTGGACTTCTCGAAGCCAAAACTCGCACTTGGAAAATTTGGCGTAGAGTTTCTCATGATGTAGAAGCTTGAGAATACAGCGAAGGTGTTTCTCATGGTCAGCTTGATTCTTAGAGTAAATGAGAATGTCGTCGATGAAAACGATGACAAATTTGTCCAAGTAAGGCTTGCAGACGCGATTCATGAGGTCCATGAATGCGGCAGGTGCATTTGTGAGCCTAAAAGGCATCACTAGGAACTCGTAATGACCATAACGAGTCCTAAATGCAGTTTTATGTACGTCTTCATCTCTAACCTTCAGTTGGTGGTAGCCTGATCTTAAGTCAATCTTCGAGAAATATCTTGCCCCTTGTAACTGATCGAACAAATCGTCGATCCTGGGCAAAGGATATCTATTCTTTGTTGTGACCTTGTTAAGCTCATGGTAGTCGATGCACAGACGCATCGATCCATCCTTCTTCTTGACAAATAGGACTGGCATTCCCAAAGAGACGAACTAGGTTTAATGAAACCTTTGGCTAGCAATTCATCCAGTTGTGTTCTTAATTCCTTCATTTCCGTGGGTGCCAACCTATAGGGTGCTCTGGCAACTGGTGCTGCTCCGGGGATGATATCAATCCTGAATTCCACTTGCCTATCTGGTGGTAAGCCAGGTAGATCTTCAGGAAAAACTTCTGGGTATTCAGAAATGACGGGAATGTCTTCCATCTTCGGTTTAGGCTCATCAATAATCACTTGTGCCATGTAGATGACACAACCCTTCTTTAAACACTTTGAAGCCTTGAGCATAGCCACTTGCTCAGGCAGCCCATACTGGGTATCTCCCCGAATGGTAAGTGATTCACCAGACGGAGTCTTTATCACCACTTGCTTTTTGTTGCAAACAATTTGGGCCTGGTTATGAGATAACCAGTCCATACCCAAAACTATGTCAAAACCGGCCAACTTAAAGGGAAGTAGAGACAGAGGAAAAGAATGGTTCTTAATGGATATAACACATCCATCTAACACCGTTGAGACGGTTTCTAGTGTGCCATCTGCTAACTCCACCTCATAATTCACACTTAAGGTTTTGACAGGTAATTTCAACAATTCACAAAACTTATTATCTACAAACGACTTATCAGCGCCTGAATCAAAAAGTACCCTTGCATATACATCATTGATGAGAAAGGTACCTGTGATTACGTTGTCATCCTGGACTGCTTCCTTTGCATCCATTCGAAAGACCCTTGCATTGGTTTTTTTGACCTCTTCAGGCTTCTTGGCGTACTTAGGGCAGTTGGTTTTGATATGCCCTTTCTCATTGCAGTTGTAGCATGTGGCATCTCTTATCTTCTTGCACTCTATCGTCTTGTGCTCTTTAGACTTGCATATCCCACATGCAGGTGCTCCTGACTTAGAATTGGACTCAAGTCTGCATTTTCCAAAGTGGCGTTTCTGGCAAGTCGTGCACTTTGGCTTTTCCTCTATTCGCTGACTGTTCCTTCCAGACCCAAACTTCTTAGAATCAGTGTTTCCCTTGTGCTTCTTCTCTGACCCTCGTGAGTTATCATCCTCACGCTTCCTCTTACTTTCTTCAGATTTCTTTAGCGATCTCAACCTGACCGCATCTAAAGTAAGGAATAAAGAGAGATCAGATGCTGACCTAAACGTAGCAGGTCTTGAAGCCTTAACACTGGCTTTGATTTCTGGGGCTAAACCCCCAATGAAGCGAGCAATTCGCTTGGGCTCTGGTGTTACAAGGTAAGGAACCAGTCTGGACAGGGTATTGAAACTGGTGAGGTAAGCTTGACAATCTAAGTTTGTCATCACCAATGATAAGAAATCAGATTCAATTCTTTCGACCTCATGTTGAGGGCAGTAGTTTTCCATAATGAGGGTAACAAACTGCTCCCATGACATGTTGTAGAGCGGGATCTTCCCAGCAGCTTGAATGAGAGACCTCCACCATGCCAGTGCCTCTCCTTTGAACGATTGGGATACATACTTTACTACATCCCTTTCAGCACAACCGCTGATGTCCACCACCGTGTCCATTTCATCCAACCAAGTCATACAATCTACTGCTCCTTTCTCCCCAGTGAAATCTCGGGGTTTACAGGAAACAAAGTACTTATAGTTGCAAGACTTGGTACGTGGTTCATTATCGAACGCTATCTTCTTGGATGGAACACTGTGTTCATCTGATGAATGTCGATCATCATCCTTCTTTGGCCCTTCATTCTTAGAGGGCGGCTTGTTATGAGGCTCTGAATGAGTTTTAGGGACAGACTTAGAGTGGGGTATAGATGAGGCTCGACTATGCGTCCCACTATACTCCTTAAATTGTTCTTCTACAGCTTTAGATACAGCTGTGTCAATCAGTGAACGAAGCTCTCCTTTGGTTATATTAATCCTATCATTATCATCGCGGTTTTCCAAAGGATGACTGTTTATCTCGTCAGAGTCAGCCATGTAGTCTTAGTTGCTACAAAAATAAGGGCAAGGTTTATTTAGAAGCCCATACAGTACTATCGTTCTTAAACGATTTATTAACCATGCTTTTAATACACATTTTAGTTAATTTGTTAAATATAAAATTGTTCAGGATCTTTATCATAATCCTAAATTATAAGTTAATAATAGCACAAAAGGCCTAGTCACGTAGACAAGTTTAATTTATAAGCCATGATTTCAGAGAATCGAGGCATTAAGGTTTGAATCAAAGTTCATTACCTTTTCTTGACATGGAGTCGTAAGCTACCACTGTCTTTAGTCTCAGAGGACGTTAATCATAGCCCGTGGTGTCACGGCCCCCGACCCGGTTTGACCCGTTTCAGGAGCCGCGGGACAGAAATCCCGTGGTATTTAATTAACAGCGGAAGTTTCTTCAGGATCTTTTTAAAACTGAAATATTTCCCGATTATTTTATTTCACAATTCGGGATAAAACCCGATAATTTACAATCTTGAGATTTCACCAGGAAATCTTTTATTTTACAAAACATGTTTCTTTATTTTTATACTGAGCCACTTCCTTAAGCTGATAGTGCTTCACGGCACTTTTTCCTGGATCACAACAGATCACCTGAAACATGTTTGAAAAAGGTTTTGTCAGCGGGAAATACTGAGTGAATCATTCTATTTACATAAAATGACCTGTTTGTTATAATTTACAGTATTAAGAGCGATTACAATGTCTCTATCTTTTAAATTAACTGATCCAGTTGTCACTTGACCGGACTTGTGACTGTGGACATATCACTTGTTGGGTCCATTCACCCACAAATGATAAATAATTAGTAGCTATGTGCACACCCCCCCACATACTAGCAGTAATTTCAGATTACATAGACTTAATCCCTGTAACTATAACCTTTGAAAATAAACATGCTTTTGTAAAGTAATTTGATAAAAAGAGAATGACTCACCTTGTAGATTTAACAGAGCTTATTCTACTGATTAGCCTTGATAACCTAGTTAAATAATCAGGCACACAAACTAGGTTAGTAACTTAATACAGCATTTACGATAACTCACGAGATTAAAACCTTCACAACGAATGATAAAGTGAGATACTTAAACATCCATCGATTTAACGACGAATGACAAAGCATAAACCCTAATGTGGGCAGCACTTAAACATCCATTGGATAGTTTAATCGATCGGACATTGAATCGTATCAGCGATCGAGTTATTACCCTGATTGCGACGTCGATTAGTGAACTGTGTGTGTTAATTGTGGTAAACAGAACGTATCTCAGTACATGCAGCGAAGTTTTACGTCGTTTGAACACCAAAATTCGATTGCCAATGTCTGCTATTTATAGTTAAAATTTCACTTTGCTTACGGACCGTAAGCCTCAAAATGTTGTGGTCCGTAAGGGTGCTTACGGACCGTAAGACTCACAATGTTACGGTCCGTAAGGGTTGAAAATAGGTTATAGGGTAGCCACGGTTGGGACTAGCTTTGCTGACTTGACAGATTTCTTAATTTCGAATTTTGACAGCGAGTATTTTTAGATAATTGTTAACTAGGGTTTACCCCCCCTGAGTTTTAGGGGCCCTGATCCTGATTCTGATTGTTCTGAAAATTTTAGGGTTTGTGCAGAATCACTTGGGTGTCTTAATTGGGGTTTCCTATTGGACAAATTATTTTAATAACTATGATTTTTTATGAGAGTTGTTACACGTGGGTACTTCATCCATAAGGGATGATTATATAAATAAGGGGATTTAGAATAACCCAAATAAAAATGACTTATGTGATTTTTATCGTATCACACTTTGTCAAGCATGTTAATATGCTTTCAGATGTTTAACAAAAATTTGAATCTCTTGAATAAGTTTTACCATCTTGGCCATGTCTATAATGACATTTAGGCTAGGTTTTACCTTTAATATTCTTTTTTTTAATATTTAACGTAGAACAATCCTAATTGAACTGTTAACAAGGATCTGAATCTAATTGTGGATCTACCATCTTGGCCCTGTCTTAATGTGACACATGGCTAGGTCTTGCCCTTTTAGATTCTGCCATTTTATTATAATGGTAGATCTTATAATATAGGAATGATAATAATCGCTCCATTAACATTTAAACAAGTATATGGTTGCCCTTCTGATAAAATGGCTTGCCCATGCAAAGGCTAATCAGAAAAATAACAAAGAAGTAATTAAAAGACAATGAAACGAATTTGGATTAGTCCTATGTTCTTGTCTAGACTCAAGAATGTGCAACTGTGTAACTGAGATTAAACACAAAGGCTAGTGTTTAATTCACTCAGTGTTGGCTCTGATACCAACCTGTCACACCCCGATTTCCACGTGTCACCGGTGGGCCCGGTGGGGAGTATCGTGACGTGGTTGGCAACATAATAGTCAAACAACACAATTATATAAATGCACAGCGGAAGCAAAAGGTAAATATATTACAATCCGAATATAAAGTAATATCCAAGTATTACAACGGAAAGTAAAGGATCCACAGGCAGATCAATATAAAAAGAAAACTGTTCAACAGACTTTGACATCTAGAGCTTGCGAGACTTGAGTAATGATGCCTGGAGTAGCCAGCCTATTTCGTCTAGCACCTGCACTTAGCCTTTTTGGAAAATACGTCAGTTTACACTGGTAAATACAACTAAACTGACTCATTTAGAAAAGAGTTTGAAAATTGATTTGAATGCACTTCGGCAAAATATATCTTTTATAACTTGGGACAATTATTTGTAGATAATCTTGTATACAGTTTTACTTATTTGCCGTCCATTAGCACCGGTTAGAAGAGCCGGTTTAAGTTAACTGACACGCCACAGGTATAATGCCCACAAGGTTGATTCCTTTAGTGGATTACCAGTTTTTACATAATGCATCTGTCAGGTGTACGCCTACACCCCGTGCTTAGGTCGTGGCCATTTCGTAAAATGATGCCAAGGATATCCGGGACATGGTCATTTAACCCCCAAGGGCCATACATCAAATAATACAGAATAAAGCGAGTTATGTAAATACATTAATCACAATCCGATTTAAATGACTACATACCCGACCAAGCGGTACTTTTATAGTACCGTATCCCAAGCCCGTATAAGGAAAATAAGTTAAGAGTATTTACCTGAGCAAAGTATCAATCAATTACAGCAAATGCAAGTACTTTTACTGGGCTCCTAATCTGGAATGAAGGTTTATAATAACCTATTAGATTTCTAACGGGTCCTTAATTAAGCCTTAGCTTAGACCGGTTAGTTTTAATGATACGGTTCGTACGCACTATTAAGCGAAGACCGGATAGAATGTGATTTAGACCCGAAAAGTTCGGAGACTTGCTTAATATGGGTATTTCATACACACTCTGGATTTTGAGATAAAACCGATAAGGTTTGACCCGTTTAATTTAGACCCGAAAAGTTCGGAGACTTGCTTAATATGGGTATTTCATACACACTCTGGATTTTGAGATAAAACCGATAAGGTTTGACCCGTTTAGGCTAGTTTATGTAAACTAGTTACATAAACCGAACCGAACGCGTAATAAGCGTAACGGGTATACGTATGAGCCATTTACAGGTTTCCTAAGTTAATATGCTTCATATATGTTGTGACATCAGTAAGATGCCTTTTATTATGCCCGAAACGATTTTAAACACAAACTATGCCCCGTAGGGGTAGTTTGGTCATTTAAAAGGTTATAAAAGAGTTTAAGTATTTACCTGAGTTACATGTCTGATATAATCAGCAAAAATACTTATTTTACTAATTTATAACAGTAGGGTAAAGTATATATGTGAAATTTATCAATTATAACCAAACTATGCACCGTAGGGGCATTTTGGTAATTTCACATAAGCTGTAAAGCTCAAAACTGAAGTCTGAGTTTAACAACTTTTGTTTACTGTTAAAATATTATAATTTACCTAAAATATCAGTAGGTATCAACTCTTGTATGTCTAAAATAGTTTTAGTACATACTATGCGTTAAAAACGCTTAATTAGGCGATTAGAAGCCGTTTCCGGGTTCTATATAGAAATCTGATATTTTTATTATTCCAGAAGGCTTAAAATAATTTATTTATCAAATGTGATCGGTATCAAAAGGTTTGGATTCAATTAGATATGTAAAACTCATTTTATGGCCCGTAAGGGCAAAACCGACAATTACCGGATTAAGCCTCTGACTCTAAGTTATGCTCAGCCTAAAATTAATTAAAAATCTTCAAAAATCCCAAAATAATATATTACATCAGTGGGTAAAGATTTTGATATCAAAAAGTATGTTTAAATAGACTATACGCTAATTATGTCGTTTAATTAACATAAAGCTTTCATTTTACGCTAACGAGCATAACTCTTAATCTACACCTCAAACTGATGTCAAACTTTGCATACAAGTTTATATATCAGTAACTAAGGTTTCTACACTTTTACATTTTCACAAATCACGTTTTAAGGTGTAAAGGGCATAATGGTCAACATATGAGCAATTAACGGAATCATGCGTATTAATTGGTTAACTAATGAACCATGGTGTATAATCACAGAGGGTTATACTAGCATGTAACTTGGTCCAAATGAAGCTCTTAGGTATTTCTAAATCATACCAAAATGGGTCAGAACTGAAGTCAAAGCAAAAGTCAAAGCTTTGCGACTTTCGGTTCCGAACCGGGTCTAAACAGTAAATTGTCGGGTTGAACATGTTTAGACATGTTCTTATACTAATTACCAAGTTATATTAATGATCAAACAGGTTGTATGTGTTCTACATTGTTAATTATGCATAAATTAGAAACTAAGTATCCTGTTGACTTTTTAATGACAAGTTTGACCCGACATTTGACCTAGTTAGAGTGGGAATCAGGGGGAACCCTTTTGAGGGTTTATTACCCACATAATTACCAACTTATAACTACTTTTGATTCGACTAATCACTGGACCATTAGTGATTAATCTTAAAGTCAACCGTTAATTACGACGGTTTGACTTTTAAGCTAAAACTTAATTAAGAAAGGTTAAGCAAACTCACAAGAGTCCTATGAATGACCAGAGATCACTTGGGAGAGGTCTTGTGCTCCAGAAATGCTCCAAAGTGCAGATGAAGGTGTGAAGAACTTGGTTGCAACTCATGGCCTTTCATAGTGCCTTAATCACCATAGATTGTTGACAACTTAAGCTATCATGGACCATGAATCATCAACACATGTCCCTAAGGTTCTAGGAGGCATTTAGGGGTCGCCCATGTTGAGAAAATATCTGTTTTGGGTCGATTATGCGCGCATACAGGCTGCTGTCTTCTTTTTATGCATCTGGGCGGTTGACGCGACCCACGTAAAAGACCTTAAGGTCTTACGCGGCCCGCCTGGACCCTGTTATCAGCTTTCACATTTTCCATTTTCCGCATAATTGTCTCGTGGCCTTTCGAAAGGGCAACTAAGCTTATTTTTGCACTTTGACCCCTCCTTATTTATCTACAAGGGCCTTAAGACTTGTACCCACTTTGCCAAGTCCCTGGACATTTCTGGTTAACCCGAAAAGTCATAACTTTCACCGTTAACGCTTTAACCCCTCGCATACGAATTTGATCATAACTTTCTCATACGATAACGAAACTTTATGAAATTTATATCGTGCTTTCTAGTGAGCATAATTAACCGTTACAAAGCTTCGGGTTTGTCAAAAAGGTCACTCAGAGGTATAACTTAAACATGTTGACACGTTTAACCCCTGTAGTTTGTAATTTCTCACTTTTAGCTTCGCATGATCCATGATTTATTCGTTTGATGCTATAAACACCATGTAGGGTTAATGTACAATATATTTATTCACTGTTGACATTTAGAACTCGTATATTCACATACTTTTCATGATTGTCAACTTTAGTCCTTTCAGAACATTCTTTCACAAGTTCAAACATATGACACGTGTCAACACATTATAGGACGTGAATTTTCGAGGTGTTACATCTTCTCACACACACATCATACTAAATCTTTTTCATACACTTATACATATCCATGATTTCATATAATTTAAATTCATATTCCCTGTAACGATAAGTGGAGACATATCATCGAGATAGGAGTGATTTCCTTACCGTGACGATTAACTCCACTCCCCTTTTCTTAAAACGACCTCACCAACGAGTTAGGGGTGATTCCCTTACCTAGGTGATCGTTACCAAAACGTCTCTTCAAAATATCTTATTATGAAAACTCGATCATGTTTTATACCTAAATTATTTATCATTATTCAAAATACATAAGTATACGATTTCGAAATACATTATTTTATCAAGCGTACTTTCTATCCTACAACCTATTTTCACTTAACTCATATACACGAGATTCTTAAACATATCTTAAACGTTTTACTACACAAATTTCCAAACCTTACGAAATGCTACCTATCAATTTAATCGGTCCAATGAATCTCTTGTCCATGAACTTCATATTCGACTTATATATCACCAAACTAAAGACTTTCATTCTCAATCGGAGGATCAAACCAACATCAACAAATCATTTGTTAGAACTTTTAACATAAGTATACGATTTCGAAATACATTATTTTATCAAGCGTACTTTCTATCCTACAACCTATTTTCACTTAACTCATATACACGAGATTCTTAAACATATCTTAAACGTTTTACTACACAAATTTCCAAACCTTACGAAATGCTACCTATCAATTTAATCGGTCCAATGAATCTCTTGTCCATGAACTTCATATTCGACTTATATATCACCAAACTAAAGACTTTCATTCTCAATCGGAGGATCAAACCAACATCAACAAATCATTTGTTAGAACTTTTAACAATCACTAATTCCTTTTGCTAAAATTCTTTTCTAAGGATCCTCGTTTTCACAAGAACCTCCTAAATTCATAATTTCTTGGATGAAACGAACTTACTTTTAATTGAAAACCTTTTTCCTACACCAATTTACAAAACACGTGGGCAAGAAGACTTCATGGAGACCGACCATCTTCGGATTACGTAAACTCTTTTAAAACAAAAGTAGCATTTCCATTCATTACAAAATGCATTATGCTTAACCAATGAGTACTTTATATCCTCTTACATATGCAAACTATATTCTACCTTTCAAACCAAGCTCAATCTAAATTTGATTCAATAAACTCAACGTTTCGTTTAAACAACTATACATGCATATCATCTTACACGTTTTAGTCGTTTCATCGCGACAATTTTACTTATATCGTTCGTATTTACATGCTCAACCTTTAGAGCACTTTTACATGCTTAACTTTGTTATGTTTCAATTAATACTATATACGTAATCATTAGTATTCGTACTCACACTCTCACTCATATTCATAACAATACATTTTATGTTTATACTTATAATCGTATTCATACTTATACTCATGCGTTTTATGCTTATACTTATATTTATACGTTTCATGCTTATACGTATACTCATACTACTCGTACGTTTTATGTTGATACCCATACTTACGTGCATATTCATACTTAAACTTATACTTATGCTCGTACTTTCGTTCATATGCATGATCCATGCATTCGTACCCGTACGCGAGCGTAATCCGAGTTATTCGCTTACGTGGGTCCCATACATACTTAAGCATGGACTTGCTTATATACTATATTCTTATACGTACACATTTTTTTTACTTTTAAATTATGTAGACCATGATTCATACACAACTAGTACAAGCTATGCGGATCATGCGACTATCAAAATAATCGCGGGTGCACACGGTGCACATGGGATTATAGTGCACACAAGATTATATTCTAAGGCTGAGTTCTTAAATAAATTAGAAGCAAACATTATTTTGTCTTCTTCAGCACACTTGCTTATTTTTAAAACAGCCTCAGTCTTCTCTATCCAGCGTAGGGCTGCAATGGGTCCTTCATTGCCCGAGAATTCTATTGGTTTGCAGGACCAGAATTCCTTATAAAAACAACCATAAGGCATGGTTCTTCTTCTTTTGGGAATGGGCATTTGAAGTACGGGTCCATTGTTCACGCTGTGTTCTGGTTTAATTGGTCGCTTACAGCTATGTTTACTTTTATTATTCGCTTCCTGAACCGTTTGAATAATAAATGGCATTGCATCTATAATTCCCAGTGCCACTATGTGTTGAATGACACTATTATCCATTTGGTTTCCATTGTTATTGATGCTTGGATTCTCATTAACCAAGTTAATGTTACTCTGGTTATCATTATTCTGATTTTCTTGATTTCCTTCGTCGGCCATCTGAATTTTAAACAATTACCCCGTATTAATATCACAAAATAATATTTAATATAGTCAATCACATGACACGCATTTTAACCAAAAGCCTCGATCATTGCGACTTTACTCTATTCATATACTATGCATCTATTACACACCAGTACTGAAATAAAAATTACAATACCAACTGAAATAAAATTACACTAATAATAGTAGACATCCGTACACACAAATTTTATTTTATTATTACTATTACTATTACCGTTTCCATCATCACATTCATGGATATGGATTCATCCAGAAATCCATATTGCGCTCGTCATACTTCCAGACGAGTCGCTCTCCCACCTGTCTCATTCGTTCATTACTTTCTAAAATTTCCTCACCAAATGTCCTAAATTCTTGTACGTTTTCTGCACTCATTGGGGGTGCAGGTTCTAGGACTGGGTTCGGAATCCGGGGTACGGGTTCCTGATATGGGGGTGTAGGTGCCTGGAATTGGTAAGGATCTTCTAAAATCTCCTTAATGTATTCATCGTGGTAATAGGGATCTAAAGGATCCAAACCTGGGTAGGCTCCTATGTTTGGCATGGGCATGTCTTCATGTATCGGGTAACGTTGCACATAGTCCCTATTATCGTCCCACCAGGGCTCGTAATTTGGGTCTAGGGGGTTTGGTGCTGGTACCCTAGGTATTTCTTCCGGATTGAAGTCATGCATTTCTACTTGATTTTCAAGGTTTTCTATCTCCATGGGTTGGTCAGAGATTGGTAGTTGTGGTTGGGGTGCTATTATTTGTTCCAGGTTAGGGTCAGCTGCAGTGGTTGCTAGGATGTGGATGTTGGCTATACCCCTATTTATCATATCCTGGGAATAGGCATCGGTTTGTCTTTTGGCTGCTGCTAGTACTCTCTGTTCTTGTAACTTTTTCATACGCTTTCTACGCTCATGTGCCCCTCGACTGAACCATCCCCTCTTTTTCTGAGGAAATGGCTCCTCGAACTGAGCCTTAAACACAAAGATTCCTTCTTCCGTATCAGCAGAGTACCCTGAGAGGGCAGGCTGAGAAGAAGAGGTGCCTTCGCTTCTAGGCGAACCAGACAATTGACGATACGCGTCAGATGGTCCTTGGTCGCTCATACTGTAAACTAACAAATAGTCAAATAACACATAACAATAAAATACAACTATGCACGTATTTCCGTAATTTATTTCCTAACAGATTGAATTTTAATGTCAGCAGAACACTTCTCTAACTGAATCAGTGGCTTAGCTCTGATACCACCTTCTGTCGCAACCCCGATCCCTAATCCAAGGGAACGGGCGGCCGCGAGCCAGTTTCGGTGGTATCGCGTGTTTGTCTAATTTGGCAGCGGAATTTTCATCAGGACCGTAGTTAGGAAATATTTTATCAGAGTAAAATACCACATTTTCATAACATTAAACACATGGGATAAACCCAAGTTCGCAGTACACACGTTTTCATAGGAATAAATCCTATTTTATTAATAAAAACATCTATTTTATTTTAGGTAACTTTATTGCCACTTTTCCAAGCCTTCAGTGCTGTCCAGCTGGCTTCTATTTGGCTTTCACAGTTTGTTACCTGAAACGCGTTTTAAAAACATTTTTCAGTGGGAAATACTGGTGAGTGAATCCCAGTTTAATCAAGTTTAAATAAAAACCATTGTACAGTATTGAGGGCGATCTCGCAATTACATTTGTTTCCAAGTTATATCAATTAACATCCATGGTACTGTCAGACCGACTTGTGGAAATGTTACTCCTTGACCAGGTGGTAACAAATTTTGTACACAAAACCCCAACATACTCATGATAATTGTATTCTTACAAATACTCAATAACTGCTTACTATACATTTAATTATATGAGGTTTTGTAAAAACAGTTAACAAAAGGTTTACAAAAAGCGGATCAGCTCACATTGCTGTCTTAGATTATCCTTTAGGGTTTCCTGGTGACAATCTATAATTTACACAAATGCACACGCGTTAGTATAATAACCCATTTTAACATTAGTAATACCCTCCCTGAGACGGCATTCCAACGACTACGTCGGGCAGAACCACGACAGCCGTTACGGAATCCTAGATCAATCGGGCAGCATATCTAATACGTATCCAGGGGTTATAATACTTACAACGGAGCAGAACTTCGCTATTTAGGGGGGTATAATACCCAAGTATTATGCCTATAATGTGAGAATTCGAGATACAGAAAAGAATTTGAACGATTTGAGTTGAAACCCGAGGCCTCCTTTATATAGGGCCTGATTTCAGCTTTTACGCGACCCGCGTAAGAGTAGGCAAGGGCCTACGCGGCCCGCGTCAAACCTAGTCAATGCTGTAGCTTGTCCGGATCATCGCCTAGACCCGCCACGATGATGACACGTGTCATCACCGGGCTGCGCCACATCTTTGATCTCTAGCGGCCCGCGTAAGACTCTTAGGAGGTCTACGCGGCCCGCGACAAACCCAAAAACATTATTTTTAATTTTTTTTAATAATATTTAGGGTATTCGGGGTCCGTTTTCGCGTATGGGGTGTATTTTGGGACATATTGGGGTATTTTAAAATATATTAGGGTGTCAGAAAAATTCGAGGGTGTCGGTTTTCTTGAGGATTGTTATACATAGCACGCATCGGTCGATTAAGTACACTCCATTTTGCCTTTAAAACACCAAAAGCCCGTTCCACGTCTTTTCTTGTCGCCTCGTATTGCCTCTTGAACTTCTTTTCTTTCACAATGTGAGGATACGGAAATGATTTCACAAACACGGACCAAGTAGGGTAGTTTCCATCGGTAAGATAGTATCCACGCTTGTACAAGTGGTTGTTCACGTAAAATGGGCATTTTGGTGTAGTTCCATTTCGTTGAGTAAGAAATAACAGAGATTGTTCGAGCACATTGATGCCGTTTTGTGAACCTGGTGGACCACAAAAAGCATGCCAAATCCACAAATCTTGATAGGCCACCGCTTCGAGCATAACTGTCGGGTACCTGTGATCCCCCCTCGTATATTGTTCTCACAACTCTGTTGGACACATTCTCCAAACACAATGTGTATAATCAAAACTACCCAACATCCCAGGAAGGTGATGTATATTCTCATGAGCTTGATACATGAGCACAACGTCGTGGCTAGTAGGTCTACGTAAGAACTCGGAAGCGTATAAATTACATACAGTTTCGCAAAAATTATCTAGACAATCACGGGAAGTCCTTTCGGCCATATTTAAATACCCGTCGTTCTCATCTGGAGGGGACCGGTTGCAAGTTGCTTAATCGCAGACGTAACTTTTTGCATCGATGTAAAACTCTTATTCATTATCGCATCCACGGTCTCTTGAAACCACGAGTTATTCGCTTGCACGTCACTCACAATTTTTAAAAACAACATTTTTGACATACGAAACCTATGACGAAAAACCTCTTCGTTGAATTTGGGCTCCTCGACAAAATAATCTCTCATAAGGTTTCGTGGCCTTTCTGTCACACCCTGACTTTTGCGGAAGCGTGATTATGGTGTGACTTTCTTAATACCATTGCATTCAATCATAACTACAACTATATGATAAAACCATAGATTCGTCATCCATTAAATAAGTTTAAAACATAACACTATTGTTTTGAAACGTAGACTTCACACAAGTTTTACAAACCATACGAATTGTTTTAAGAGTTCACTAAGGACTCATCAAAAGACATTAAATAAAACCAAGGTTTGGAAGACGTGTCTCGTCCAGGATTAAGACACCCAACCCAAACCTCAAAACTATGGATGACATCTTTATTCACAACGCAGCATGAAACTTCCAACGCCCGCCAGATCCACTTACTAATTCCCTGAAATACATGTATTTTGAAAACATCAACAAAAGTTGAGCGAGTTCGTGTGTTTGTTTGTATGTATGTATAAACCTTTGAAATCACTGTAAGTATGTATGTAAGTTCATAAATCCCGGTATGAAAGCAACAAGGAAAAACAGATCACCAATGGGTTGCAAGGCCATTGATATGTGTGACGTGATGCAGGTAGCTCAAACCTAGCAAATTTTGCACCGGGCTTCCGGCTATAAGACATAGTCTACCCATGGTCCAAACCCTGGTCCAACATGGGCAGGGCTCGCTACACCCAAATAGATCTATCACTCATGTCCCTCGGTCCTATAACTAGGATTGATGGCCTTAAGCGTTGTGCCCACCACTCACATGATCTAAGTGTACCCTTCCTTAGCTAACCATACCAAATAACAATGTATGTAAACAGTTGTAACATGTATTTCACCCCCGAAGTTATAAAACTGAAAACATGTAAAGTAAAAGGGGGAACACGAAACTCACAGTCTTGCGTCTTCAACAATCGTAACTCATACTTCTCTGGTGAACATGACTACCTACAACGTACTAATGTCTATTAGACGAACGGGTCGTGCCTTGACTTAGTGTTAACGTTTCTGAGTTACGTTTCTTTTACGCTTCCGATATTATTCCAAGTTATATAATTATTGTCAAAATAGTCAATATTTTAACTTAAATTATATTTATAAGTTTTGGAATAATTGTTAAACAATATATATTAACTTAATACTTCTCAAGTATTAATACTTGTATTTCCTTCCCAAGGATGGGGGTATCTTATACTTGCGTATTTTGCCATATTTTGGGGTCGTATTCCGGTGTGTATTTATACGTACGAGAATACGTATTTTTAATGTGTTTATTTAGTATCCTCATACTTAATTAATCACTAAACTTTCCGGCTTATTATTTCTAATAAAAATCCACCAACATATATATTTCCAAAATATATATTTTAAGAAGTATTACTTAGAAAAATTATTCATAATTTTTCTTTTGGCAAAAACATTTGTAGTTCCAAAATAATATATTTTCAAGTCTAACTTAGAAAATATTTATAAACTTATTTTCATCCAAAATAATGTATTTCAAGTGTATTCAAGAAAATATATATCTTTCCCAAAAATCATATATCTTCTAATAATTCCAAAGAAAATATATATTTTTATACTTGTCAAAAATACTATATTTTTCCCTTGTCAAGATGTGATATACCCTTGAAGTAATTGTGAAAATCATATTTTTATTCCTTTGTATCCAAAATACTATTTACCAAAAATATATTTTGTGAACATATTTTCCGGAATATTTTGTAAGTTACATTTCTTGTTCGGTTTCGCCAATATTTTTGTGTGTAACTTGTATGCTTATTCCTTGAGATTTTGGTAATATTTTGGATGGTAATTCTTGGTGTTTTGATGTGTTATATTATTTTAAGTCCTAAAATAACATAACTATCACACAAAGTATACACATAATCACACATGTGTGTCTTCATTGTATATATATATTCTAAATATATATTTATCCATTTTTATTTATAAAAACCAACCTCCAATATTTGTATTTTTGAAACAAAAATTATGGCAAGGTTTATATAGAAAACTCATGGTTAAAATACACTTATAAATATTTGTTTAAAAATATTTTTCTAAGTGTTTATATTTTTAGAAAATTTTGCCATAGTTTCCCTTAAAAATGGAGGTTTCAATGCTTTCAAGCATATCATTTTCTTTTGTAAAATCATCACAATCAATTTACAATCATCAACAAACAACATTCACTTACCAATCTTGCCAAAATCATGCTTAATCTACTACTTCATGAACTTGAAAGTTTATGAAAATTTGTAGTAACTTGGTAGTGTGTTTAGTGAGTTTACTTACCCTTCAAAATGTGTTTACTTCTTTAAAAACTTCATTTTTAAAGAAGTAAAGCATCCTTTTCAAGTTCATGATTCAAATGTGGATGATCTTTCATCCTACAACCTTCTTACTTTCTCATCTTGCTAAACTATGTTTCTAATCATGATCTAGCAAGATGTTATGATGATCGACATCATCTTTACAAACAATCAATGATCAACAAGCATTCATACCATAAACAACTTAGTTTCATCAAGATTACTTCATAAATCAAGCTTATGTTCAAGTTACATGCTTATGTTCTTTAGTGTTCTTGAAGTTTTGATTATGATACTTCTTTAACCACTAAAAATGGATGTAAAATAGAGTGTTTAAGGATCTTACCACTAGCTCAAGGCTAGGGATGATTCAAGTGAAGAAAATGAGTGGATAAAAGCAATGAGAGAGGGTCCTTGAAGTTCCAAAGCCACCAAGCTTACTTATCTTGCTTCTAACACCTTTGTATGGTCTTGTAATGGTTAAAGATTGAACAAAAATGATGGAGGTGTGTGGGTGATGGTTCGGCCGAGAACAAGCAAGGAGAGGGAAGAAGAAGTGTGTGTTAGTGGGTGTGAGATAATGAGCTCTTATCCTTCCATGTATTACTTATAACCAAGTTTCCACAAAATCCCTTGTGTAATGTGTCATTTAGGGGGAAACAAGATCTAATTAAATATTCAAACAAATCATCTTTGTGGGGCCATGTTGGGCCGATTACATAGGTAGGGGGGTCTAGCATAGGTTTAAACCAATTTAGTTACCATCTAGTTGAAAACCAAGTGTTAGCTACATGTCTTGGTTATTAGATATTTTGTATGGGGTGTTATGATGTTCGGGGACCATAACTAGCTTGGAAACATTAAAACAATGCTTCTAGTGTAAATTTGGTGTTTCGGGTAGTGTCCGGTTGTTCGGTTAGATACTGATTCGTTAAAGTGCTAAACTATATAGTTTAGTGTTCTTTATGTACCCTTTTGTGACACTTTTAATTCCCGACACTTAGGAAAGTATTCATGACCATTTAACCATGTTTCTGCATAAAATAAGTATGTTAAAATGCTGATTTATGCTGAATTCTGCTGAATTCAGCACCTTATGTGACTTTTAGGCACTTTCCGGCACTTAAACTATCACTTAAGAAGGCAGTTTTTGTGATCGTTACTTTCCTACACTCTATACTAGTGTAGTGCTTGGTTTTTGGCTCATTCTGTGTCTCAACACACTGTCTGTCTAGGTACTGAACTTCGTCAGCATATTCCTGATTTATCAGATAACTGTGCTAACTGTATTTAACGCATCATTTGAGGCAATATAGCTTTCATGCAATATTGGTATGACATTTAACAATGTATGATGCACATGTTTGTGTATGGCAGTAATCAAAATGCAGTTAATTGTAATTTCAGCACAGTCATTAAGCATTAATCAAGATTAATTAATTGTATGGATACCTGGATTTTTGACAGTTATCACACTTTCTCTCGATCTCGACGGACATATTTCCTTTTTCTAGAAGTACCCGTGTCTTTCAGTGCGGCGGCTTTCTTAATACGATTTTGGAAAAAAATTAAACTACTATCGCTTGAGGAAGAATCACCGTCTTCACTAATATCAAATGGAATGAATAGCGGTGGTATGTCATACGCCATTATTTAGAAAATAGAAGTGAATAATGGATTTTTAGGTTGAATAGAAGTGAAAAATGGAGTTGGATGGAGAAGAGAATGGTGAAAATGGTGTTGTTTATAAAGAAAAGTTGTAATTTTTTTTTTTATAAAACGGCTAGTTCACTCAAACAATCACTCAAACACTCGGTGAGTAGTCACCGCCCAAGCCTCTCACCGATCACCGAATTTGGGGCGGCAAAACATCACCGCGCGGCAAACTCCTATCCCCGATTGAGTCACCGAACCCACTCCGCCCACCCTTATATAACTTTATTTTCAATAAAATTTATATTTGAATGTTAACAAATAAAATTATTCGGTACTGGTATCGAAAATACGGAAACCAATAACAAGTACAAATACAGACCAAAATATACTAGTATGCTTTAATACCGCGAAATACCGATGTTTTAAAAATCGGTTTCTAAACCATATCGGATTGGACAGAAGTGGTTCAACCGGGTTGACTAGTAACCTTATAATTTCATAAAATGCAACTTCAACTCAAAATAATAATCCAAAGTACATAATTCCATAAACAAAAGTTGCAAAATCCAAAAGTATATGATTTCATAATCGTTAATCCATAATAGAAAAGTAATAAAAAAATAGAGTTAATTACTGTTTTCATCTCTGTGGTTTGTCAAAAATCACTATTTTAGTCCATTGGTTTAAAAATTGCGACTCGTAACCATTTCAGTCCACCTCATAACCATTTCAGTCCCTGTACTTAACAAAATAATGGATTGAAATGGTTACGAAAGTGAAACCACAGGGACTGAAATGGTTACGAAAGTGAAACCACAAGGACTGAAATCACAATTTTTAAACTAATAGACTGAAATAGTGATTTTTGACAAACCACAGGGACGAAAACAGTAACTAACTCAAAAAATACTCAATTTTTCAACAGGTTTTTCAAATAAAGTGTACAATATGTTTATGTTATTAGAGTGTACCAAAATATCAGGTTTTAATCCAAAAATCATTTTCAAAGATTTTTTAACCGGTTTAAACTGGTGTAACCGGTTTTACCGATGGTTTAGACCTTATACCGTCTCCTTGTTTTACCGGCCTTAAACGTACAAGGGTCGTGTCCGGTATCCTGTATAACCGGTATTACCAGGCGGTTCATACCGGTATTGAAAACATTAGAAAATACCATTACCTCGATTCGTATCAGAACCGAACACCGTAAAATTGAATACACGTATCTTACTAATACCGATACGAATATTGTTTAGTCGATTTTTTAATAATATATTATATATAATTACTATATGATAGTAAAAGAAGTGAATGAACAGTTATTGACACAATGAAAATGAATAGTGTTTGTGTTCATGGTGGTTTGTTCCTATTCGTCTATTTGGGCGGCCATTCCTCCTGGAGACGCGTGTCTCCAGATTTACAACTTACTCCTCTTTATGGTTTCACTTCATATGAACTGGAAGAGGGAAAACGGGAGAGAGAAGAGAGAGGTGTGGTGACCGGAGGGTCACCGCCGTCGCACCACCACCACGGTCACCATCTCCACGTTGTGGTCTGGAAGAGGGAAAAAGGGAGAGAGAAGAGAGAGGTGCGGTGACCGAAGGGTCACTACCGTCGCACCACCACCACGGTCACCATCGCCGTCGCGCCACCACCACGGTCACCATCTCCACGTTGTGGTGTAAAACCCTATATTCTCACTCCGTTTTACCAAATTGCAAACCTCTCTCTCTCTAAAACGTTTGGCCCCTCACCTCTCTTTTTCTCTCTAAATTGCTTGGCAACTGTACATCGTTGCCCGATCCGTATGGCGCAGATCTGTTGTTATCAATGATAGAAAGGGGAATGTGTGGTGTTAGAGAGAGAAATGGGGTAATGGGTATTGCACCACCGTTGCAGGAGGTTCCGGCTTCAAGTCGGTGTTTTGATTTTTAGTTTTCTTTGCATTATGTGGTTTAATGTTGGGTTAGTCTGTGGTTTTGTTGTTAGCGCCACTGGTATTGTTGTCGTTTCACCGCCGAAGATGATCGTGGCCTGCCTATTGGCGACACTGAGCCGTCAAGACGATGACGATCTATTAGATCTGAGTCTATTGGTTTAGTTATTTCTATTTTTTATTGATGCTGGTGGTTGTTCTTCGTGGCAAGATGAAGGCGGTGATGATTATTTTTTTGTTGTCTGAGTAAATCATCCAAAGTTGAGATTTGCCGCATCTTGGCGTGGCATTTTCCGTTGGAAATTGAACGGAGTTTTTGGTTTCTGCCAAGAAGGATGCAGCCATGGCGGTTTAATTCCTCTTTGTTCTGATACATTTACTGATCTGAGCCTAATCTTTTAAAGATTTTTTTGAAAATGTTTATATATCTATTGGCTTACGTGTTTAGTTTTGAAGTTTGTAAAGTAGTAAAGAAAGAGATTTGAAGTTGGTAAAGTAGTATAGAAAGAGAGAGAAAACAGATTGGGAATTGATCCGCAAGTGTTTGGTGATGATGGCTTTTGTTGTTGCGGTGAGGAACATGCTGAGCAAATGAGTTAACCCGACCCCGATTAAACCCGAACCGACCCCAGACCTGAAACCATGAAAAAAAAACATAATCGAGAACCGGTTGTATGATTAACTTCGGATATTTTATGATACGGTTATTCGGGTTTGCAGATTTGAACCGAGACTCACAATTAGAGATGGCTTTAGCATGGAATTAAGACTATGGGGTGTGGAGGGGCTTGGGTTGGGGGCATTGCTCGACACGTGACGAGGGTGGGATCCAAGAGGTAATATTCAAATAGCTAGGGGTGTGGCGTGGCTTAGCTTGGCGTGGCTAGCCATGTGGATTTTTTTTTGTTTGGCAACGGTTACCCCCAACGGCTAGATCGAACCAACCAACCAAAGGCAGCCATGTCACCCCCCCCCCCCCCCCCCGCAAATGGCAATGCCAACCCGAGGTGGAGCAGCCGACGTTGAACCCAAACCGCTGCCCCAACCCATGCCACACACACCACAGTCTAAGTTCATATATCTTCAAATCTTCCATGTCCTCTCGACTTTTCACCTGTTATGGTGGGAATGACTTAAAACCAAATGTTAGCCTAAAAGAAGATGAAAAGGTTTTGAAATTCAAAGATGGTTTTGGTGTTTTGCATAACACCTCGAAACCATTATAGAAAAATGACTAAAATAAAAGATAAACATCTAGGTAATTTGAACATGTGGACACTGAAGAGACTTGGGCAAAATATGATGAGATGTCATTGTGTTTATCTATTTTACAGTTTACTCCTCTACTGACACAAAATTAAAGTTGTGGGAAGTATAATTTTTTTAACTACGAAGTTTCTATATAAAGTTGTTTAGTATTGACAGCTTTGCTATCATTGGGATGCAAATGAAGGAAAATCAAAATGAAATAAGGTTTGAGGTTTGGAAACGTGGTGATGTCATTTGGAATATTCAAAGAGAGATAATTTAGAGAAATATTTAAAAGTGAAACCAAATAAATATTTATTTGTTTGCAACTACACAATTGTTGACATAATGTTTAATGTTAATGTAAAAAATCCATTATTATAAGTTGAAGTAATGGCTAAAGTACGATTAACGAGTCTACACATATATCATGTGTGTAACAAATTCATACGTTAATGACATTATCGTAGTGTGTGACACGAAGTTACAAACGCTATGTTGTCGTCGCGACGACGTTGGTAAAAAACTAGTTTATCTAAATTCTAAGTTATTTTATTATCTTGAACCTGAAGAACACTAGCTAGTATGAGATGATAAATTGATAATGAGCAGATGAAGTGAAGAAACCCCACACACAACACAAGCTATTCTCGTTTGCATCTCCTCCTCCGTATGATTATGGGTTCTTTAACAACCCTAGCGTCTTTGCCCCCAAAATGTCATCATCATCCCATTACTCCAAACAATTGCTTCAGAAATTGTTCAGTTTCAATTAAAACTACGAGAAGGAGGATTATGTTGATCAACATTCGATTACAACCTTGCAATTGCACCACCGCACTATCATCCACACCCAATTGGGTAAAAGGAAATGAGGTTTTTGAGGAGGATGAAAGGGTTTTTGTAGTTGTTAATTTCTATCGATTTGTTTCCATCCAAGACCCAGAAGCTGAGGTCGACAAACACCTTGAGTTTCTACAGGTCCTTTTCATCAAATTGCAATTTAATTACTGACTAGTTCTAGGGCTGTGCACGAACCGGGCCGGGTCAGCTCGGGCTCGGATTGGTTTGAAAACGTCAGTTTGCAAACAAGCCAAGCCGAGCTTATAAACGAGCTGATTTCGAGCAAGTATTTTTCTCAAGCAATGAGCTATTTGAACATCTCTAAATTTAGTATTGGGTATTAGGCTAAATTAGGATGGACATGAATTAAATTTAGTATGTATGTGCAATGCAAGTGAATTCAGTGGCGAAGCTTGACCCGAACGACGGGGGGTTGAAAACGTATATACCAAAAAAATTCTATAGAACCGGGGGGTCGAAAACGTATATACCCAAAAATTTCTATACGAAAACTACGCATATAACACTACTGAGCGAAAAGTTCGGGGGGGTCGGGCGCCCCTCCACGCCCCTTCTATACTTCGCCACTGAGTGAATTACTATCTCACAAAAAATGTGTGTATGTGTGTTCCTTTTAGAACCAATATTATGTTGAGAATAGTAACCACATAAAGCACTTATACTGTGTACATAGTGCATTGATGATTTAATGAGGTAGGCGGTTATATACCCGCCTTATGTATTACACTTAAACATCACGTATTGGTGCTTTAGAGCTTATTTATTTGGGTCTCTTCTACACACACACACATATATATATATAATCAATTAAAAATAAAATAATTAGAGCCAAGCTGGCTCGGTTTTTTAGATGAGCCGGGAACCAAGCTAGCTCGTTTGTAAAGGGTCCAAGCTGAGCTTGCTCGGCTTTTAAACGAACCGATTTTGAGCAAGTTTTTTCGAGCGAGCTACGAGCTATTAGAACAATCGTACTTCATATAGTCATCTAATGATTTTGATTTACTTTCCTTCGCCTCCAGGGTCGTGACATACACGGTCGGATATACATAAATGAACAAGGAATCAATGCTCAGGTTTACTGTCATCTGTTTGTTTTCATGTTTCATTGCAAACATAAAACTGACTTTTTGATGACTGTTGACTTGCATAATTTGTGCAGTACAGCGGGCCATCAGAAGACGCTCTTGCATATGCTAGTTGGATAAAAAAAGATGAAAGATTTAAGGATATTTTAGTTCAAGTATCTTCTCCTGTACAAAGGCATGCATTTCCAAGACTCAAATTGCGGTATAAACCTTCTCTTGTACAGGCAAGCTACTTGTACATCCATACACTATCACCTTTTATTACTCTCCATTATTTGATTCTCATAGTTGTACATTGCATAATTACTTTCAAAACACACATCCAAACAACCCCTAAATCACCCTTAAACCCTACATAGGTTTACCTGCATGGAAGCTAGGGTATGTGATTGTGCATGCATACTGCATACCTTTCTTAAAAACCCTCGATATGCCAATGTCAGAATTATCACCGTTTAGCTATGCAGTTGATGCGGTAAAATATCGGTTATAGGTTATCGCAATGGGATATCGGTAATTTTAATATCATTTAGAATTTATAAATAGCAGTTTAACACTAACAATTCAGTATACTCTCCTACTATTAACAAAATAACCTTCTGCAACTTACAAAACAGTTTTAATTGTAGCAAGTAGGAACTGATTAAGACTTAAAACACTAACAATTAAGACTTAAAACAGTAATAGTAGCAATAAGAAGAAAGACGAATGGTAGAACTAAGAAGAAAGGTACTGATATCGGGAAAATCGGTGATATATCGGTCAATATCACCGATATTATCGATACCGATATTCTGACCGATATTTTACATGGGGACTGATAACCGATATTAACTGCATAGCCGTTTAGAGGATGCCAAATGGACAATATTGGGTCAATTTGGGAGTTTTTGTTTACATTTTGTGATTGTTTGGGCGAAACAACATATTCAAATGGGTTGGATCAGATGGTATTGTACTGTTAATATACTTTGATAGTCAACTTTTTGAAATAAAATGATATAGGAGTGGCTATCGGCATTTAATACTATTCACTCTTAACATTGCCATTGTATATACTTCATCTTGGTTTAAAAAAGCGCGAAGCGCTCCGAAGCGTTTTGGTTCCAAAAGCTTTAAGCGAAGCTTCAAGCGCGAAGCGAGAGCTTCACGTATACGAAGCGCTCAAAATTAAAAAAATATATATATATATTGTACACATCAATATGACCTATTCTACTTGTTAATCAATAACAAACACAAAAACATGATTAAAAAACACACTTAACACATAAAAAACATAGTTAAAACATAAATTAAAGTCGAAATACACTTAGGGTAAAGAAACAGACCTCATTTAACCCTATTTAAAGACTGTTGGGCTTAAAAAATGGCCCAAATGTGACCTAATTGGGCTGAAGCGTCGCTTCAAACCATCATCGCTTCGCCGCTTAAAGCTCGCTTCACATCGCTTCACGTAATGTATCGCTTCAGACCCAAAAAAGCGTTTTTTCCAGCGCTTCATCGCTTCACGCTCGCTTGAAGCGCGCTTTTTTAAACACAGTACTTCATACTCAGTAAATCCCACCAATAGCAAAGCTAAGGTAGGGTATGAGGAGGGTAAGATGTAGACAGTCTTACCTCTACCCCGTAGGAATAGAGAGGCTGCCATTGTATATACTTAATTAGTTTAAAGATTTGATGCCCCAATTTCATGTTTTAAGTAAAAAATAATAAACTCTGGAATTGCGTTTAATAATTTGTTTTACTTCAGATGGAAGGAGGGGTGTCACATCTTCCTTTGGTTGACTCATCTATGCGCGCAACGCCTCTCACGCCATCTGAATGGAGGGAAAAACTATCAAATTCCGATAAAGATGTTGTTCTGTTGGATGTGAGGAATGGTACTCTTTTCCTTCTTGTTTACTTGTGTAAGTCGGGGGTAGTTAGGTAATTTCACACCAATCTCAATTCTTGTTGGCAGGTTATGAATGGGATATTGGTCATTTTAATGGAGCTCAAAGACCAAACGTTGACTGTTTTAGGAGCACAACATTTGGGTTATCTGAATCTGAGGTATAACTATAACTTGGGCAAAGTTTATGTGATAGGTGGTAACATGGGCGGGATGGGTCGGGTGGGTTGGGTTTTGGTCAAAATGGTTACTTTATAACTCAGGTTCTGTTCGGGTTGACCCACAAATACTTCTGTGTCCATTTCTATCTTTTATAAATAACTAATGCATTAGTTATAAAATAAAGAGTAAAATACCAGTTTCGTCCCTGAAGTTTGACCACATTTGCGACTTTCGTCCAATGGTTTGTTTTTCCGCATCTGGATCCACAAGGTATGAAATCTTGCCATTTTCAACCGGCTCGTTAACTCCATCCATTTTTCTCCGTTAAGTCAGGGGTATTTCCATCTTTTCTGTTAACTTAAAGGGCAATTTAGTCTTTTTCAAGGGTATTCAGTTTTTTTACATAAAGTGAAAAAGACCGAATTGCCATTTAAGTTAACAAAAAAGACCGAAATACCCCTGACTTAACGGACAAAAATGGATGGAGTTAACGAGCCGAACGAAAATGGCAAGATTTCAAACCTTTTGGATTTAGATGCAAAAAACAAACCTTTGGACGAAAGTCGCAAAACTCGCCTAACCTCAGGGACGAAAATGGCATTTTACTCTAAAATAAAAGCTGACCCTAAAAATTTGGTTACATGCATGATTTTGTAGGAAACCTTTTCTAAAAAATTGAAAACGCCATGTTTATTTGATACAGGACGTTGCTTCAGATCCTTTAGCTAATGTTGATAAAGAAAATACCGAGATATTAATGTACTGCACTGGAGGTATTCGTTGTGACGTATATTCTACAATCCTTAGGTATTCCCTTTTAGCATTGTTTTTTATTTTGCTTATTAATCTGCAACTAATCTCAACCTAAACTTATCCACAATGAGCTGATATTATATCTTCTGGTGGCAAAATGACAAGGTTACAAAAATCAAATATATATATAACGAATTCTCTATATATTGTAGACAAAAGGGTTACAAAAATTTGTATACGTTGAAAGGAGGAATATCACATTATCTGGAGTGTGAAGGCCCAGTTGAATGGATTGGAAATCTTTTTGTGTTTGATTCTCGGCTCTCGCTACCACCTTCTTCGGTCAAACATGATTCAACGAATGATGAAAATACCGTTTTTGCTAAATGTTATATTTGTGGCTCACAAGTTTCTGAGTTGAGGCATAGAAACTGTGCAAATCTGGACTGCAATCTGTTATTCCTGTAAGTATTTAAGTTTTAAACAACCTTATGCTGTATTTGATTTACTTGTAAACGCCATCTTTGAGTCAATTTGTTTATATGAACTAGTATCAGAAAACCGCTATTTTTAATAATAATAATCTAAATCTTGTAATAAAAAAGATTTGGATGGTTGTACGCATTAAAAATAGACCAGGGCCATTTTTTTACTTGTTTGACCGTCCCCATTTTAGATAAATGTTTGTGTGACCCATTTGAGATAACATACAACCCAAATCCATATATTTATAAGTTATAAGTTAATGAGTTGAAAGTGCCGCATCTACTCTGCAAAATTCTTTTATGTAAAATTATAAAAATATGATTCATGTGTTTTGTTTTCAGGTGTTGTTCAAGCTGTATGAACGATTTAAGAGGATGTTGTACTTTAAAATGCACATCTGCTGATCGGCTTAGACCCGTGCTACCAGGTCATGAAAGATACAAAAAATGGCATCACTACCGCGATACGTAGGCGTTAACCAACTTAGTCAACGAAAGTATTATAGGAACCTTAAGTTTTTTGAGACATTTAAACGAAGCATAAAATTTTAATTTGTTGTACCTTTTGCCTCATCAATGCCATATTAGTTTCAGTTATGGCTTGTGTCATCCAAATTTTGTGCACGTTGTCACGTTGACCTTAGTATGTTTTGGAGCCGGGGCTCTTTCTAGAAGCAGTCTTTCTATCTCTAAGGATAGATAGATGTAAGGTGTGGCTAGATCCCAATCTTCCTAGACCCTGCGAATGGCTTTGCCATTTGTAAGATTTACTAGGTGTGATGGTTATTGTAACGTTGACCTTAAAAAGTTACTTGTGAGAGTGAACATTTTTAATGGGTACTTTGGGCCTTATTTTTAGCCCAATAATATATGGCCCATTTGTTTCACTAGAAAACAATTTTAAAACTAAAATGCTCCTCAAATCTATACTTTAAAACTTAAATCCTCAATACTTTGAGAGAGGGAATGGTAAACTGATTAGAAAATGAGTTTTGAAGAGACACTGATGGTTGTGTCAGTTGTTATACTTAGATAATAGGGTAACTTTACATAGCAAATTTCTATTTAATCTACTAATGTCATGTCACCTATTCTTTTTGTTTTTCTAAACTTATTCAAGGTCAATTTTTTTTTTTAAATCTTACGCTTTAAATATTAAAACTTTTATTTAGAGGGTTTTGGGATTACGTTTTAAAGTGATTATTTGATTATTGCGTTCGTAAAACATAAATAATCTAAAAAAATGTTTGGATGAAAAAGTGATTATCTGCCTCCAAAACGCAGTTTTGGAGAAGCATGTACCTACATGCTAACGCAAAATCTATTTTGAAAACGTATAATCTATTTTGAAAACGCAACACCAAACACCCCCTTAGCTTTCTTATTAAAAAAAAGGGTGACGGTACCCCCGACCGCGGAAGTGATCCCACTTCCCAAGCTAGCGACCTGACAATGCTGCCTGGCGGAGAAACCCCTACCAACTCGAGGGGAAATGAAGAGCCTGGGATTACCAGGTTTCGAACCTGTGACCTCACAGGGTCCTCGAGCCGGATTAAAGTGGGGGTCGGTGGCCACTGAGCTGACACCCAATGGTTTAGCTTTCTTATTAGAATTAGATGTAGTATAAATATGGCATTTATATCTGTTTTTTTTTTCAATAAATATATAACATATCTAGTTCTCATGATCTAAGCTGTAACATGTTAAAAATTTGAAGAAAATAGAGATCCAACGCTAAGTTTGTGAAGAAAGACGAAACTAATTTTAGGTTGATTAGTTTGGTTTATGTTTCGACCATAGAGGTTAATCTTCTTAATCCTTCCTGAGCTAAGCTTTGATCCTTCCTACAAAACAATCAACACCCCCATTAAGCTCGTTAAGAGGGGAATATGGGGGTTTCCCTTTTAACCACTCTCCGGCGTGAGAATAAGTATTTGTTTTGAGGAAATAAGTGTATGTTTAAGAGAGAGCAGAGAACATAATGAATTAACCTGTACATGAAGGTCCCTATTTATAGCCGGAGTAGTGTAGAAGGAGATGGGCTGATGGGCCTTGGGCCTGGAGTCGACAACAAGGAATATCTTTTTTATCTCTTCTAGGACGACCGTTAATGCTTCTAGAAGATCATCAGTGCAGGCGCACCTTGATTGGAGTCACGTGTCCGGGTTGTTGTCCTTGTTGTCTCTCTGACATCAGCAGGTGAGTGGAAATCATGGGGCAGGTGTCGCCGCCCCATGATTGGTGCCACGTGGGCGTCCTTGTGTACCTTTTGTCTCCTGCACGATTGTTGATCGTGGAGCACGATAGGATACAACCTGTTGGACGCTGATTGGCTTATTCCTCTGCCACTCGTACCTTTCGTGCTACTTGGAATGACTTGCGCCGCTACCCTTGCGTGGCCTCTGGAGTGCATCCAAACAACCGGCGCAAGGTCTAGGGAGCGAGGGCTTTCATTCAGGATGCCAAGTGTAGAATCTGAGCTTCAACCTTGCTTGGGCCTCGCGTATGACTTAGGTTGCACCTATTTAGTCCGCGCGGGTCTATAGATTTGTCAGATTGATGTATTAGGAGTATGGTCCTGCGCGCGACCTGATTGGTATGCGCGGCTTTTTGGGACCATACCCCTTCAAGTCCCCCCAGTCCAGTGCTGTTTCCATGCGTGAAGTAAATGGTTGGAGCTGTGGACTCAGAAAAAAAGAATTAAGTGGATTGGTCTTTCGAGCACTTTCTAAGTCTTGGTAGCTGGCGCGCGTGTGAATGTTTGGCAATTACTACGGCGCGGCTAACAAACTTGCTTCTTGAAAGGTTTCGTTTCTACGAGCTTCGTTTTTAACTTGTTATTTGTTTGCTTGCACCTGAGAGATGGCGCGCGTGATCATTGACTGATGATGCATGCGGCGCAGCTCTTGCTGTCTTCATCATGAAGTTTCTTTTGAAATCCGAAGAGAAAACTCCTCGAAATTTGAATCCTAACATGTTGGTGCTAATGTTGTTGATAGTGACCCTTGAGTTGACTGCTGGCACGGCGATCATCATACTGTCACTGTGGTGGTTCGTCTGCTGTTAGGTGAGTGAGGCTCACGCGCGTGTGGTAACCGTCACTCAAAAAATCCCGCCTTACGTGGCAGTCTCTGATTGGGTACGCACGCGGTACGTTCGGCACGGTTACCCATCGCATTAAATGCGAAGGGTATATATATTCGAGGATAGAGAGAGAATTCACATCCGTTTCTTCGAATTCTTTCTTTTTCTCTCTGATCTTCTTATAATCTTCAAATCTTCAAGGGTTTCTTGATAACCTTCAAGCTTTTTCCAGAAGTTTAGTGAAGATCTTCATCGGTTTCGTGATAACCTTCAAGCTTTTTTCCAGAAGTTCAGTAAAGATCTTTGTTTCTTCTGTTCTTAACATAAATGGCTGAAGAAGAGATTATTCCTGTCGAAGAAGGTACTGGTCCAGTTCTTGTCCTCAAATGGGATCAGGGGTTGTTTGAACAGATAGTTAGGGGATTCCAATTCCTAGCTGAGTGGGATGCCCGTTACCCTCAGCAGGGTCAGACGGCGGCTGATGCACCACCTGGGTGCATCACATTGTTCGTCGATTTTTTTATCGACGGCAACTTCCGGCTGCCGGCCACTCAATTCATGGCGACGATATTGCACTTTTATGGCTTCCACATCTCCCAACTTAGTCCGATGGGGATGGTGAGGATTCGCCACTTCAAGTTCATTTGTAGATCACAAGGGCAAGAGCCGACAATCGAAAAATTTAGAGCCTTTTATCAATTGATCCGGAACATGGATTCTATTCCTTTGGTCTCCGTGGCGCAAAGAAAATACTAATAAACCCACCCAAAGAGCTTCTACGACTGGAAGATGAAGTTCTTCTTCATCCGGAAGAAGTCATTCCGATCGCAATGATTTTTCGAGAGTCTGATAAGATTGAGAAAGAAGAACTGCCAATATTGAAGGTGGCAGATTGGTATATGCGGTTAATGGCCACTCCCAACAGGGTTTTTGGCGAGTAAGTTCTAGTTGCGGCGAGTATGAGTGATAAATGGCCCGCGCGCAGCAAATAAGTGCCTGTTCTGATGTTTGACGGAGAAGGTATGTTTCCATACTTCATTTATCTTTTTCCTTTTGAAATGCTCACGCCTGAATGTTATTCTTAAATGTAGTTGCTCAGCTTTATCAGAGCGCATTTCCCACGTTAGGTGGTACTATGGGAGTGCGACCACTGGGAGATGGTGAAGTGTTTTGGTATGAGCAGATTAAAAACAACTTTCTATATCCACCAGCGGGGATCTTTGCTAGTCATCCTACTGTGACCGAAGGTGCGCATCTTCCCAAACCAAAGCCTTTGTGAGGCGTGACTTCTGATGGGAAAGCGATTATTTATCTTTCCAGCGAGGAGTCTGTAGGCTCGTTGATTGAAGAGCTAAGTTCATGGTCTAAAATATTTGCAGGTGTGCTGCGTGACCTAGGGATAGACCCTGAAGAGAAGCCAAAGAAGGCCCCGGCGAAGAAGAAGACAACGACAAAGAAGAAAGTTACTGTCGATACCGGCGCGACTAGCAAGAAGGCATGAGGCGGCCGCGCGACTGCTGAGATCCCTGAAAAGGTACTCTTCGCTTTTAATAGAGTAACCTTGAAGACTATGTTATTACCAGTGATTCATTAGAGGGTTTATCTCATATAGGCGAGAAGATGAAAAGCAGCGTGGCTGCTTCGAAGAGCTTGGGGAGCGCAGGATCCAGGGTTCCTGAATCTGGCGCGACCCCTTCTTCCATTCGTGAGGAAGAGGAAGAAGTTGAAGAGGAGGCTGTCAAGCTGGTGGCGAGAAAAAGATCTCACGAGGAGGCAGCTGCTACGACTCCCCCGGCGCAGAAAGCTATTGCTATCAAGGCCATAGGGAAGCAGGGGAGTTTGCGGAGCTTGTACAAATTCTCAACAGGTTAGTACTTAACCTCTATATTTTATTCTTCTTGCCTTAGGAAATTTTTTACATTCTTTTCTCTTTCAGAGGCGTTGAAGAAGCCCGAGGTCAAGACTAAAGGACCGGAGGCTAAGAAGACCAAGTTTACCATTATCCCTTCAAAGACCATTCCTGAGAAGTAGGTAGAAAAGAGAGTTGAGGAGCCTACGGGCAATGTAATTCCTGAAAAGGAAGTTTTGAAGGAAACCGAGACCGCTGTTACCACCATTCATAATAAAGCGCAGGGTCCGGAGGTCGTGCGTATTACCGGGCATGACCAGCCCTTGAAAAACAAAGGCCCAGAAGTTTTTACTTCAAGTGTAGTCGCGCAGCATGACGCCCCCACCCAAACTCCACAAATACAATCTGTTGCTGGGGGGTCTGCTTCTAACGTACAGGCGCATGTGGCACAACAAGATACCTCTGCCACTGCGGCTGGTACGGATGCTGGCGGCTCTGGCGCGGCTGGCCAGAAAGGTGACCCGAAAAGAATCCTAAGGCCACGATCCCCCATTGCTGCGGAAGACACATTGGGGGATATTTATTATAAGACTTATACCGAAGAACGTGGTGACGAGAAGCATGTCCCAGTCTGGGGCTTAAAACAGAAGGACACCTTTGTCGACTTTGGGGCGTGCAGGGATTGGTTATTGGGAACCTTTCCTCCCGGAGAAGTGAACCGTCAAAGGGCTCATAATCATGATAGCTTATATCGCGCCTACATTATTGGTGAGGACAATACTTCTGCTACCGGGCATCAGATCCTGCGTGACTGGCGGACTATACACCGGGAGCGTGCTAGCTGGGAGAAATACCGTGAGCGCCTGTCTGCTGAGGCCAGGGAATTTGAGCAGATGAAGAACAAGTTCTTAGAAGAAAAAACTTCCTTTGAAAAAGAGAAGAAATCTGAGGAGTGGGGGCGTGACGGTTTGAAGAGCAAACTCTAAGCCAGTGAGGAACTCTTGGCGAAGGAGCGCCAAGAATGGAAGAAGGTTTGTGAAAATGATAATAAGAGGATGTATGCTGCCCACACTAAGATTTCCAACCTTGAGGCTGAAGTTGCCACGTTGAAGGGGAAGATTGAGGAAGCCAAGTCTGACAGAGAGCGCGCTGATGTCCAATAGGCTAGCCTCCTTTCTTCCTATACTTCCTTACTGTTAGAATATTTCTAACTTAGGTTTTCTTTTGACAACTTGTAGGTTGATTTGAATGTGAAAATCGTAAGTAAAAAACAAGGATTTGGCTAGTAAGGATGTTGAGATTGCAGAGCTGAAGCGTAGGTTGTTTGAGGCGCATGAGAAGAACGAGTCTTTGGAAATAAATCTGGCCGCGGAAAAGGTGAAGGCTGATACTGCCAAAGAGGCACGTAAAGCGGCCAAAGAGGCGCGCAACATCAGTACTTCAGCCTTGAATGTGGCGCAGAACAATTATGCTGAAGCTCAATCTATTGTAGATACGCTTGTTTCTGAATCTGAATGGATGGGCAACCATGGAGTAGCTGCTGTAAGTGTTTTACTTTTTCGCCTTAGATTGTCGTAATTTGTTTTTACTATCTTGTTTTACAATCCATTTCTTAAATAGGTTGCTAACTCCATACTGAATGCAACGGAGCTGGATCAGGCAGTTGCTGCACTCACAGATGTTGCGCGTGCCGTTGGGCATCGTGGTGGCTATCTTGAATGTGCTCAACATGTTGAGGAGGCGCTGCATCAGCACTTCGGGACTCGCCACTGCTCCGTGACTGACCAAGCTGATGAGATGCTGGCCCAAGCTGAAGAGGTTTATGATCACCTATCTTTTCCGGTTATGGAGTTGGTCACGGACGCGCTAAAGCATGATGATTATGTGGCGCGACTAAAGTCTATCCTCATTGCTCTGGAGACTGTTGAGCTGTCTGATGAGGAGGAAACAGCTGGAGATGGAGGCGAGGAATAGGTTGTAGGATGTTTAGGCTGTCATGCCTTGTAACTTTTTTGTGACTTTTTAAATATGTAAACGCTGCGCAGTTGCGCTTTTATGAATGGAATTAACTTTGCCTTTTCTTCCGTCAAATGTTACAATTATTGCATTGTTGTTAGAAACTTTGTTTAAGTTAGCGCGAATAAATGTAAGTGTGGCTCGTTATGAGTATTGTTGCCTGGCTTTGCGCTATGTTCGCGGAAAACCTTGGAGGCTTAACTCAAGAGCTCGTAATTTACTGAAGTGTTTTCGTGCTAATCAAAAGTTTAACATGCATTTGTAACTTGTAAGAAACAGAATGCACTCATAAAACGTAGACAACTTTTGCATTAAGTAACTGAAATAGGCGCGTGGCCAACATACATAGAAAGTCATTACATGTAGCATTTGCGCAGTTGTTGCGCGTTCCATGTGCGTGAGATGATGTAACCATCTAAAGTTCACAGTTTGTACGCCCCTTTTCCTAGCACCTCATGAACTAAGTATGGGCCCTCCCATTTCGGTGCTAGTTTTCTAGGGCGCTCGGCATTAGAGGCTTCATTCTCCCTGAACACATATTCCCCTGGAGTGTACGTACATATTCGCACTCCCGCATTGTAGTATCGCTCCAGTTGGGTTTTATACTTGGGCTCTTTAATGCGAGCGATCTCACGCCTTTCTTCAAGTAGGTCCAAGTCTAGACGACGCTCCGCCTCATTGTCAATTGTGTTAACTGCTGTTAAGCACGGTGAGGGGAGGCCGATTTTTGCTGGGATAACCACCTCCGATCCGTAAACAAGGCTGAAGGGGGTCTCGCCATTACTTGTCTTGGGCATGGTACGATGAGCCCATAGGATGCTGGGGAGCTCATCGACCCATCCACGTCGTTTTGTGCCCAGGCGGGCCTTGATCCCTTCAACTATGCTCTTGTTAACACTTTCCACTTGGTCGTTGCCTTAGGGGTGCGCAATGGAAGAGAAGGTGTGTTCAATGTTCAATTCCTTCATCCATTTTTTGAAGATCTTCGAAGGCGAAATTCGTGCCATTATCAGTCACTATTTTGAGTGGGAGGCCGAATCTGCAAATGATATGCTCCCAAATGAATTTCCGCACTATCATTGCTGAAGTTGATGCCAGGGCCTTTGCCTCCACCCACTTAATGAAATAATCGACAACAACGATTATGAACTTAACTGCGCCTGAGGCTTCAGGAAAGGGTCCCACCATGTCGATCCCCCACTGCTGGAAAGGCTAGGCTGTTGATACTGGAATCAGATCATTTTTTGGGCGCAGGGTCTTCGGCGCATGCCTTTGACAGGCATCACATTTGCGTAGTTCATTTAAAGCATCGACGTGCATCCCTGGTCAATAATAGCCTGCATTCATGATCTTCGCCACAACCATGCGAGGGCCCGCATGTATTCCACATATGCCTTCATAAATTTCTCTGATTAGGTAGCTTGCATCTTGGGGGTCCACACAGCGTAATAGAGGCCCCAAAAAGGATCTCCTGTAAAGAATGCCCCCGTCCATTTAATAGAACAGCACTTTGTTTTGAATCTTCCTAGCCTTCGCCTTGCTTTCTGGAAGAATCCCTTCTTGCAGATATTGAATGATAGGGGTTATCCACGAAGGTGGCACTATCTCGATGACATTGACCTGGCGCAGCAGTACCGATGGGTTTTTCAAAACTTCAAATTCTAACATCCTTCGCGAGGTGTTGAAATGCTGTTAAGGCTAGCCTACTTAGCGCGTCAGCGGGCTTGTTTTCTGATCGGTTGATGTGAACAACCTTGTATGATTTGAACCTTTGGAGAAACTCTTTTGCCTGTTCCAAATATAGAGCCATTACCTCGCCTTTTGCGTCATATAGCCCATTGATTTGGCTCGCGATTAGCAGGGAATCAACATGCGCTTGCAAGTTTTTTGCCCCCATCTAGATGGCCAGGCGCAAGCCTGCCAGGAACGCTTCGTACTCTGCTTCATTGTTGGTATTCTTGAAATCCAACTTTATAGCATAGGTGAACTCATGCTTTTCTGGGCTGACTAGGCGCAAACCTGCTCCTGTGCCGTCTTCATTTGAAGCCCTATCGGTGAATAACAACCACAATTCATCCGATGTGTTCTGGGCGGGAGTATCCACTGCTTCACATTCTTTGATCTTATCTTCTGGAACTTCGGTAATGAAATCTGCTAACACTTGGCCTTTGAGAGCTGTGTGCGGCCTATACAAGATGTTATGGCCCCACAGTTCAATTGGCCATTTTGCCAAACGTCCCGAGGTTTCCGGCTTTTGCAAGACGGTGCCAATGTGAAAATTGGTTAGTACAGTGATGACATGACCGGTGAAATACCTACGCAACCTTCTAGAAATGTGTAGTAGCGCGAGGACTAACTTCTCCAACATCAAATAGCGTGTTTTCTGCAGAACCTCGGGCACGGGGCGTGTTGGGGTGAGCACGGCCCCGTGCTGAACTTGCTGTAATGAAGAAAAATTGTCGGGAGGCTCTGTTTTTGTGCATGGGGTGTGGGTTCAAGTTTCCCTTAGTAACCTCCACCATTTCGAGTGTGCTTTATTCCTGAAAATTAAAACTAAACTAGAAAACATGAAAGTTAAACTAATCTAAAACTAAGGATAGTTCCGCGGAATGCCTCCATGGTGCGCCACGTTTATAAGGGTCCTTGGCTAGACCCACCTTATCGGGTGGTTCTGGCTCATCTTCAATTAGGGGGTCGTCATTGTCGATTGGATATTTCATTTATCATTCAAGATCGACACATCTTTTGAAGGCCCCTAATTGAATGGGTAAGTTGTTTTTCTTTCGATTAATCAAAGCTTCGTGGGTTTTTACAAAAGGTCGTCCCAACACTAGTGGAGCGTCATCAAGGATGACGAAGTCGGTTGGGATTACCATTTGATTTGCTTGGACTAACACATATTCAACTATCCCCATTGATTTTATTGTTTTCCGATTAGATAGAAAAATGGGTATTTGAAGTGGAGAGAAATCACCAATACTTAATTTTTCAAAAATGTAGTTTGGCATTATATTAACACAAAGATGTTTATCAATTGTGATATTACTAATAAAGGAATTTTGAAAAAAAACATGGAACCGGTGTAATGTTAATTTCAAATGGGTCTTCTTTTATTAGCGTAGTTAGATCATTTGTTAACTTAATGCTTACCGTTTCGTCAATTTTAGTGTTAGTGTTTAACTCTTTTAAAAACTTAGCATGAGTGGGCATTAAACAATGATTTTCGAAAGAAGGTGACAATAGATTAATTTCTTTAAAATTAGACTCTTCTTGAGTTTTAACGTTGTCGGACTCACCTTTTTCGTTGTCTAACTCATGTGTCGGTTTTTCACTTACTTGTTCTTCCATTTTTACCTTTTCAACTATCTCTTCTTTATTACAAGTTAATTCTTCCCTTGCGCGGGTTTCATCTTCCCTTGCGCGGGATTCATCTTCCCTTGCGCGGGCTTCTTTTATATAGCGCTCGATAGTTTTAAGGTGTTCTATTATCTTTTCGGCTACGGGTAAGATAGTTGGTGGTTCGTCAAAGTGAGTTGAATAAGTATTATCAAAGCTTGAATTCGGAAGTTCGATCCTTGGTTCCTCATAGTACTCATGTGAGGTAGATGGTTCATACCATTGTTCCTCATTGTAAGTATATGATGGATAAGGATCGTAACTTGGTTCTTCATAATACTCATATGAGGTGGGTTGTTCACGCCATGGTTCCTCATAGTAAGTATATGAAGGTGAAGGCTCATAACTTGGCTCCTCAAAGTATGAGTAAGAAGGCTCATACCTTGGTTCATCAAGATATGAGTATGAGGGAGAAGGTTCATACCTTGGTTCTTCGTAGTGCGTATATGAAGGAGAAGGTTCATACCTCGGCTCTTCATAGTATGTATATGAAGTGGTTGGCTCGTACCTAGGTTCCTCATAGTATGTGTACGAAGGGGATGGTTCAAAGAGGTCACAATATTGTACCGAATGAGGATTACCACAAATGGTACAATACTCTTCTTTATAATCATCCTCCTCATAGTGGTGGTTGTAATCTCCTGAGTATTGATCCATAAGAATCACTCAGCAAACCACAACAGAGTCTCGGGACCAGAAAACAAAAATAAAAACAGAAACAGAGGCTGAGCACGGCCCCGTGTTCAGTGAGCACGGCCCCGTGTTCAGGTTCTGTATCTGGGAAATTTAGAAAATGTAACTGGTTTTGTGCAGCACGGGGGCATGTTCATCGAGCACGACCCTGTGTTCAGACTCTGTATCTGGGAGTTTGTAAAAATTTATGCAGCACGGCCCCGTGTTCGGTGAACACGGCCCCGTGTTCAGTCTACTGTAATGCAAAAACTACTAAAAAATGTAAAAATGCGTGCGATTTTAAAAAGGTTTTGAAAACTGATTAGGCCATCGATTTTAAACTTTCTTAAAATCCTTGTGTCCCCGGCAGCGGCGCCAAAAACTTGATGTGCGTGTAATGTTATAGTTTTTAATCTATATTTTAAGCCCTTTAACACTTTTTAGCCAAGTTTTGAATTTATAAAACACGGTATTTACTCACACTAAACACACATATGGGCAAATGCACCCATCGTGAGTGTAGTATAGTGTTGGTAAGATACCGAGGTAGTCCAAGGACACAAGAGCTTTTAATACCGGTTTATCCTCAACGTCTAATCGAATCAAAAGTTTAGAAAAAAGGTTTTTAAACTAGAAAAATAACACTAACTAAAATGCTGAAAAATAAAATAAAAATAAAAATAGATAGACAAGATGAATCACTTGGGTCCGACTCGTGTTTAGTGTAACCTTTGATTATTTCCGCACTTTTGCATTTTTAAGAGATTATCTTAGTTATAGTAGTAGGCCCCTCTTTTGAAGGTGACGTTACCCTCAACCCAGTAGTTTGATTCAGCAAGGATACAATCCTAAAGGGTTGGATTATTGAAAGATATGGTAGGCCCCTCTTTTGAAGGTGACGTTACCCTCGGCTAAGTAGTCTGAGTCAGCAGGGATACAGTCCTAAGTAGCCGGGTTAAAGTTTTAATAGTAGCTTACATATGAGGGGATCAAAGAGTTTGGACCCCCGCCATCCAATACCGGTGGGTATTGAAGGAGGACCTACTAAATTTGACCCAGGTCCTTGCAGGATCTATACACTGAACAAGGCAATACTCTTACCAAACCGTTCCCTTAACCCCCGACCAGGTAGCCAACATACCTCCATATAGACCGTGGAGATATGAATGGTGAAAATCTTTTATTATATATAGACAGTAAAATAATGCCAAGACACCACGGACAAACGATAAGGAAGACTCACCTTCAACATAAGAAACTAGTTATTAAAGTCATTAATACATAACCAAATAAAAAGTGCGAAAAGATTAAAAATAAAAAGTATTACACTAGACACTTGTCTTCACCAAGTGATGTAAGAGACTTAGGCAAACATGGCCTTTGATTGTCAAGAAGTCTTACGATCAATCTTGGATCCCGAGACTACTCACACACTCTATGATGGATGATGGACGATGGTGGTGGATGATGGTGTTGTGGTGGTGGTAGAGTGTGGGTGAAGTGTGAGAGAGGTGGTTTGCCAAGGGATGGTTTGCAAATAAGCCAAGCACCCCTATTTATAGCCTGCACAGAAGCTCGGGCACGGCCCCGTGTCCACCCTTCCCTCTTTCTTCATTAAATGTAGTTTGTCTGCATTAGTTGACCACGCCCCCGTGTCCGCTGGGCACGACCCCGTGTGCAGAAGCGCATCTGTACTATCAAGATTTCCTCAGATTCTGTGAATCTTAGAGTTGACCACGGCCCCGTGTCCGCTGGGCACGCCCTCGTGGTGGGTAATAGAAGCTTCTACAGCTTTATCTATTCTGCAGACACTTAGGCACGCCCCCGTGCTCATTGAGCACGGGGCTTGTTCAGCCTTCTGTTATCTTGTTTTGCTTGGGAAGATGCTGTCGGGGGGTCGGGCATGCTACGTTTGTCCCTTTTCTTGTATTTACATTAGAGTTAGCTGTCTTTTTGCTTCTTTTGTTCTTTTGAGCTCAGTTAATCCTGAAAATACAAAAGGAAGACAAAAACACACTTTTTCCAACATTAGTACTAAAAAAGGGTTAGTTTTATGCCACATTTGATGTAATTTATATGTTGCATTTTGCACACATCAAATACCCCCACACTTGAATATTTGCTTGTCCTAAAGCAAAACTCTTTATAATGTAGATTTACACTCCCAAATGGAATGGGTAGAAGAGAAGGTTTTTGGGCTTGTCATAGAGTGTTGGGATTTCCAAGATTCTTTATTAAGTTTTATTTTTATTTATTTACAATCATATTCGTCATGATTTATTTAAAACATTACATAAGATAAATTACTTATTAGGGCATAACATGCCTTTTTAAAATTCCATTTATATACAAGTTCACATACCTCACGGGGGATCACTCAACACTCGGCCGAAGATGTATTTTAGTGAATCACTCGAGAGCGACATGGAACTTACTCCTACCATAAGCTTGTCAAGCAATCAATCCTCCTCCTTTTTAACTAAAAACCTTTGTAAATATCAAGAGGACTTTTGGGGAAGGGTTAGGCTTGGGTTAAAGGTAGGTGGTTGGGTTAGTGGTTAGTAGAAAAGGGCGAAAGGCGTAGAAAGCTTCGGTTTTCGTAAGACTTTTTATTTTTATGACTTTTTAATTTGATGAAGCAATTCTTCAAACAAATTTCTTTTTGATAAACTTGTTTGTTTATTTCTTTTGGCTTCATCATCAAATTTTTTTTTCCGATAAGACATAAGAGAAACCGAGCTTTGTTACTAAAATAAAGGGTTTAAAATGAAAAAGGGTATTGGTGGGTAAAAGGGTATTTGTTTTGGGTTAAGAAATGAAAAGATTTAGGCTCAAAGGGGTTAACTAGGGGGTTTTGGGTAGGTGGTAAAAAAAAATAATGGTGTAGAAATAAAAAGGGTTAGTCCTAATGCCTCCATCATTTACTTACTTGGGTTTAAGTTGGTAAGGACCGGGAATGTATTGTCGTGGCAAGTTCTAGAGTCGTAAGAACCAAGCGGCTATTCACACAAGAAACGAAAAATGAGCATTTAGTTTATAGATATGTATTTGTATGCTCAATAAAGGCTCAAAACTCACTTTTTGTGGGAATGGGTTTTTATGTGATCAAGTATATATAATCAAATTTTAACTAGATTTGTCATGCCGTTTCATAATTTTCTTATGTTGGTTCTTTTTATCACGACGCGATCGGTTGTAAATTTGTAAAAATATAACCTTTTTAGAACTTCTTATTCCCAAATTAAACCAAGACAAGTAAAAAAAATGAATTTTTTTGAAAAAAATTGGGGTGATTAGCGGTTCCAATAGAGTTTTGTGTAAGGCTTGTTTTTAGGACTTGGAAGATTCAAGCTTTTAGCATCCCCCCACACTTAAATTGTGACAACTGGCACAAAACCGGTAATTTCCGTACAATTTAATTAATACTTAATAACTGCAATTATGTGCTTAAATGTCAACATTGTCTGATTACATGCTATACATGTGAATTCATGCACGTTTTATACTACAAATATTGCTTTATGCATTAATGATAGCGTTGCGTCAGAAAGACTAGTAAACTCACCTGAAAGACACATTGTGTCAGCAATTCTGTAGAAAGCAGTCAGACAATAGAATTGGGGCCTAGGAGTAGGTCCAACGTCTAAAAATACATTAAAACCCAAGAATGGATACAAGGGTTAACATATAGACTTTCCGGAAGCTAGAACATGCACCAAAAAGCACCCGAAACACACTTTAAATGCTGAATTTCATATATTTCAGCAAAATTCAGCATTGTAATGAGTTAGCAACATGTAAAAATATGACTAAATGGCCCTGAATGCTTTCCTAAGTGTCGGGAATTAAAAGTGTCACAAAAGGGTACTTAAAGGACACTAAACGAAATAGTTTGACGCTTTAACGAACCGGTATCTAACCGAACAACCGGACACTACCCGAAATACCAAATTTATACTAGAAGCATTGTTTTAATGTTTCTGAGCTAGTTATGATCCCCGAACACCATAACACCTCTTATAATATAATAACACATTAAATCCCTAATCAAGACACTTGAAACCTAACTTGATTTTATAATTAGTGATTGAAACTTACACTTTAACCCCCCCCCCCCTTCATATGGACGGTCATCAACATGGCCCACACTTAGATTTTCTTTGATCCTCCAAGATCTTTACTTGATCTCAATAGATATTATGTGATCTTATGAAGATTTACTAGTGATCTTGTCTTGTACTATAAGAACATATTACCCATTGGACCACACTTAAACATGGCTATAAGAGAACATCATCATCAACATCTCACTTCACACAACTCACCTTCTTCCTCTCCTCCCCACCTTCGGCCGAAACCACCATCCACACCACCACCAACTTCATCCATTGTTCATCCATTCCTAGTTCATTTCAAGGTGTAAGAAGGTGCCTTATGAAGCTTGGTGCTCTTGGAGATTGAAGGACCTCTTCCATTCGCTTTTATCCAACCCTTTTGTCATCCTCAACTTCTTGTGTTCTTCCCTAGCCCTTGTGCTAGTTGTAAGCTTCTTATCACTTGTTGTTACTTCATATTTTGATGGTTAAAAGATGAAATACATTGTTAATCTTGAAGAACACAAAAGAACATGATACTTTAACATAAGCTTAAATACATAAGAATACATGTAAATGATGATGATTTGCTTCTTGATGAATGATGATTTGTGTTAGTGATGTTAGACATCATAAGAAACCTACTAGATTGTGATTAAACACATGATCTAGTAAGTTAAAGTGGTGATCTTGTGAAAGACCAAGATCATCATGATTTATGTCTTCATGAACTTGAATGATGAAATTGGTTTTCATATATAAAGGTGATTTAAACAAAATACAAATCTTGTAAATAGATGATTTCAAAAATAATTTTCTCAAGAAACCAAGTTTATTTATGAGATTTACAAAGTCATGGGTTCTAGTAAACTAATCATATTTTTAATGTTTAAACAAGACTAGGAACATGATTATAACGAGAAAAATACAAAAGAAATATTTTTAGAAAAATCATCTTACAAGTTGTAAATGACTAAATCTTTCAAGAATGTGATTTATAAACAAATAAACATGTTTTTAAGGGTAACTCAACCTACTAAATAACATGGTAAGTTATTACAAGTTTTTACAAAAACTTCAAGTTCATGATGTAGTGTAATTTACTTGATTTTGACACTCGGTAAGTGTTGAATGAGTTGATGATTGTTTGTGATGATTTTAAAAGAAAATATACACATGTTTTGAAAACATGGGAAACCTCCATTTTTAGGGGAAACCATGTCAATTTCTATAAAATTTTGACACTTAGAAAAATGTAAGTTTTGGTGAAACTTATTCCCTAAAAATTCACCTAAAAATATTTACCAAGGTTTCCCTAATTTTTATGTAAACTTCAACTTAAGAAATGATGATTTCTTCAAGATAAAAATTGATATTAAGTATGTATATTTTTTAGTAAAATATATATATTGATTGGTCACCAAATTTTGTGTTAAGTGTATGTAGTGTGTATTATATGTAATAGTGTATTAGGATTTGAAAATACACTAAATACTCATAAGGAGTAAAAATACAAAATACACATACAACATGCATAGACAAACACAAGAGAATATATTTATGAAAATATATTTCTTAATAGATTATGTAACTTGGACGAGTTATGAACTTAAAATGAAGTTTTGGACGAAAATACATAACTCGGGTGAAAAATACAAGATACTTATATTTATTTTTGAGAAAATGATATAAGTAAGATACATAGTTAAAAATATAAAATATTTTTAACAACAAAGAACAAATACATAAAAGATGGTGACTTGTACTTGTGCGATACAAGTCTAGTGACTAACGTTAATAAAACACGTATAGGTCACGACGCTATATAAGCAAACCCGGTGAAGTTTACGGAGCAAGAAACGCAAAGTTGTGAGTTCATGTCCCCACTTTTAAACTTTTACATGCTTTTTAAACTTGGGGAAAATACATGTGTTATGGTATGTTGAATACAAAGACTAAGGAATGATACTTTAGATCATGTCACGAATAGGGTACCAGAAGCACCATTAATCGTGTACATACTAAGACCGCGGAACAAAAGGTTAGATCTAATGGGTTTCAGGCAGCCACACTCTTGGTGATAACTAGTACCAAGCAGTGCTTTTGTGTCCCAGTTGTGAATCGACTACTAAAAATGCCTATGGTTTGGATGATTCCTATGTCGTGTCACATGTTAATGGCCTTGCAAACCATTAGCGATCTCGATTTACTTATACTTACAGAAATACTTGATTTATACAAATTACATACCATGTTTTCATACAAAGTATACAAACATTCAATACAAAAACTGCATGAATTCACACCAACATTATGTTGACGATTTTCCAAAAACTCACATGTATTTCAGGTAACTAAAGTGGATGTGCGCGCGGTCTTACTCTTGCTCTTGGATGTTGTTTATGTTTATCTTTGAATAATGTTGTAAACTTTTCAGACAACACTTTATGATGTGATGTAAACTCCAAACTTAACCTATGTTTTCAGTTACGTAATGTTATTGGCATTTGAAGTTATTTTTATGAGCATGTAGTATGTTTACCATTCGTATGCAATGAGAACCTTTCATGATCACACCTCGTGCTTTCTCCTTAGAAAGGGGTGTGACATAAATTACACATTGTCCTCAATGTGTCCCAAAAATAAGTTTTTCGGTTGATTAAAATGTGTAAAAGTGGGTTAAAAACAAGATTTTATGTTACTGGGTAGCTGAACACGGGGGCGTGTTCAGTGAGCACGACCCCGTGTCCAGTTACCTGAACTGGGCATTTTCTGCAGAACCTCGGGCACGGGGCGTGTTGGGGTGAGCACGGCCCCGTGCTGAACTTGCTGTAATGAAGAAAAATTGTCGGGAGGCTCTATTTTTGTGCATGGGGTGTGGGTTTAAGTTTCCCTTAGTAACCTCCACCATTTCGAGTGTGCTTTATTCATGAAAATTAAAACTAAACTAGAAAACATAAAAGTTAAACTAATCTAAAACTAAGGATAGTTTCGCGGAATGCCTCCGTGGTGCACCACGTTTATAAGGGTCCTTGGCTAAACCCACCTTATCGGGTGGTTCTGGCTCATCTTCAATTAGGGGGTCGTCATTGCCGATTGGATATTTCATTGATCGTTCAAGATCGACACATCTTTTGAATGCCCCTAATTGAATGGGTAAGTTGTTTTTCTTCCGATTAATCAAAGCTTCGTGGGTTTTTTACAAAAGGTCGTCCCAACACTAGTGGAGCATCATCAAGGATGACGAAGTCGGTTGGGATTACCATTTGATTTGCTTGGACTAACACATATTCAACTATCCCCATTGATTTTATTGTTTTCCGATTAGATAGAAAAATGGGTATTTGAAGTAGAGAAATCACCAATACTTAATATTTCAAAAATGTAGTTTGGCATTATATTAACACAAAGATCTTTATCAATTGTGGTATTACTAATAAAGGAATTTTGAAAAAAACATGGAACCGGTGTAATGTTAATTTCAAATGGGTCTTCTTTTATTAGCGTAGTTAGATCATTTGTTAACTTAATGCTTACCGTTTCGTCAATTTTAGTGTTAGTGTTTAACTCTTTTAAAAACTTAGCATGAGTGGGCATTAAACAATGATTTTCGAAAGAAGGTGACAAGAGATTAATTTCTTTAAAATTAGACTCTTCTTGAGTTTTAACGTTGTCGGACTCACCTTTTTTGTTGTCTAACTCGTGTCGGTTTTTCAGTTACTTGTTCTTCCATTTTTACCTCTTCAACTATCTCTTCTTTATTACAAGTTAATTCTTCCCTTGCGTGGGATTCCTCTTCCCTTGCGCGGGCTTCTTTTATATAGCGCTCGATAGTTTTAAGGTGTTCTATTATCTTTTCGGCTACGGGTGAGATAGTTGGTGGTTCGTCAAAGTGAGTTGAATAAGTATTATCAAAGCTTGAATTCGGAAGTTCGATCCTTGGTTCCTCATAGTACTCATGTGAGGTAGATGGTTCATACCATTTTTCCTCATTGTAAGTATATGATGGATAAGGATCGTAACTTGGTTCTTCATAATACTCATATGAGGTGGGTTGTTCACGCCATGGTTCCTCATAGTAAGTATATCAAGGTGAAGGCTCATAACTTGGCTCTTCAAAGTATGAGTAAGAAGGCTCATACCTTGGTTCATCAAGATATGAGTATGAGGGAGAAGGTTCATACCTTGGTTCTTCGTAGTACGTATATGAAGGAGAAGGTTCATACCTCGGCTCTTCATAGTATGTATATGAAGTGGTTAGCTCGTACCTAGGTTCCTCATAGTATGTGTACGAAGGGGATGGTTCAAAGAGGTCACAATATTGTACCGAATGAGGATTACCACAAATGGTACAATACTCTTCTTTATAATCATCCTCCTCATAGTGGTGGTTGTAATCTCCTGAGTATTGATCCATAATAATCACTCAGCAGACCACAACAGAGTCTCGGGACCAGAAAACAAAAATAAAAACAGAAACAGAGGCTGAGCACGGCCGCTTGTTCAGTGAGCACGGCCCAGTATTCAGGTTCTGTATCTGGGAATGTTAGAAAATGTAACTGGTTTTATGCAGCACGGGGGCGTGTTCAGCGAGCATGGCCCCGTGTTCAGACTCTGTATCTGGGAGTTTGTAAAAAATTAGGCAGCACGGCCCCGTGTTCAGTGAACACGGCCCCGTGTTCAGTCTACTGTAATGCAAAAACTACTAAAAAATGTAAAAATGCGCGCGATTTTAAAAAGGTTTTGAAAAACTGATTAGGCCATTGATTTTAAACTTTCTTAAAATCCTTGTGTCCCTGGCAGCGGCGCCAAAAACTTGATGTGCGTGTAGTGTTATAGTTTTTAATGTATATTTTAAGCTCTTTAACACTTTTTAGCCAAGTTTTAAATTTATAAAACACGATATTTACTCACACTAAACACACATATGGGCAAGTGCACCCATCGTGAGCATAGTATAGTGTTGGTAAGATACCGAGGTCGTCCAAGGACACAAGAGCTTTTAATACCGGTTTATCCTCAACGTCTAATCAAATCAAAAGTGTAGAAAAATGTTTTTAAACTAGAAAAATAAAACTAACTAAAATGCTGAAAAATAAAATAAAAAAAAACAGATAGACAAGATGAATCACTTGGATCCGACTCGTGTTTAGTGTAACCTTTGATTATTTCCGCACTTTTGCACTTTTTAAGAGATTATCTTAGTTATAGTAGTAGGTCCCTCTTTTGAAGGTGATGTTACCCTCAACCCAGTAGTTTGAGTCAGCAAGGATACAATCCTAAAGGGTTGGATTATTGAAAGATAATTAATCAAGTTATTAATGCATAATATGGTAGGCCCCTCTTTTGAAGGTGACGTTACCCTCGGCTAAGTAGTCTGAGTCAGCAGGGATACAGTCCTAAGTAGCCGGGTTAAAGTTTTAATAGTAGCTTACATATGAGGGGATCAAAGAGTTTGGACCCCCTCTATCCAATACCGGTGTGTATTGAAGGAGGTCCTACTAAATTTGACCCAGGTCCTTGCAGGATCTATACACTGAACAAGGCAAGACTCTTACCAAACCGTTCCCTTAACCCCCGACCAGGTAGCCAACATACCTCCATATAGACCGTGGAGATATGAATGGTGAAAATATTTTATTTTATATAGACAGTAAAATAATGCCAAGACACCACGGACAAACGATAAGGAAGACTTACCTTCAACATAAGAAACTAGTTATTAAAGTCATTAATACATAACCAAATAAAAAGTGCGAAAAGATTAAAAATAAAAAGTATTACACTAGACACTTGTCTTCACCAAGTGATGTAAGAGACTTAGGCAAACACGGCCTTTGATTGTCAAGAACTCTTACGATCAATCTTGGATCCCGAGACTACTCACACACTCTATGATGGATGATGGATGATGGTGTTGTGGTGGTGGTGGAGTGTGGGTGAAGTGTGAGAGAGGTGGTTTGCCAAGGGATGGTTTGCAAATGAGCCAAGCACCCCTATTTATAGCCTGCACAGAAGCTCGGGCATGGCCCCGTGTCCACCCTTCTCTCTTTCTTCATTAAATGCAGTTTATCTGCATTAGTTGACCACGCCCCCGTGTCCGCTGGGCACGACCCCGTGCACAGAAGCGTATCTGTACTATCAAGATTTCCTCAGATTCTGCGAATCTTAGAGTTGACCACGGCCCCGTGTCCACTGGGCACGCCCCCGTGGTGGGTGATAGAAGCTTCTACAACTTTGTCTTTTCTGCAAACACTTGGGCACGCCCCCGTGCTCATTGAGCACGGGGCGTGTTCAGCCTTCTGTTCTCTTGTTTTGCTTGGGAAGATGCTGTCGGGGGGTCGGGCATGCCACGTTTGTTCCTTTTCTTGTATTTATGTTAGATTTAGCTGCGTTTTTGCTTCTTTTGTTCTTTTAAGCTCATTTAATCCTGAAAATATAAAAGGAAGACAAAAACACACTTTTTCCAACATTAGTACTAAAAAAGGGTTAGTTTTATGTCACATTTGATGTAATTTATATGTTGCATTTTGCACACATCACACATGCGCCATCCACCTGTAGACTTCTCGACCATTACAGGGTTCGCGACCCAACTCTGGTAGCGCACCTCCCGCAATATTCCTGCCTTGAGCAGCTCACAAACTTATTCATTCCTAGCCTTCGTCTTGTCAGTCCCTAGGCTGCGCTTCCTTTGGACTTTAGGCTCAACAGATGGATAAGTGTTTAAACAGTGTTCAGTGATGTCGCGCGGGAAGCCCGTCATGTCGGATGGTGTCCAGGAGAAGATATCCATGTTTATGAACAGCAACTATTTTAGGTGCGTACTGATGTTTGGGGAAATTGCATGGCCGATCGTCACCGTTTATTCTGGGTACTTGCGATTCAAAACCCATTTTTCCGGTTCAGTTGGTGAGACCCTGCCGGCCTTAACTGGGCGAGCATCTTTTGTCGCCATCACTTCTTTCTTTGAATAAATAATTGCCACCCCCGTCTCAGCTGGGAATCCAACGGGTGAATGGGGAGTGGACGTTACCATGTTCATCTCTCCTTGGGTTTCTCTTTCGATTAGAACGTCGTGTCTCGACTTTACTGGCATCACCATGAAGTTGACATTCGCTGTTCTTGAGTGCTTCCCCTCAGATAGCGTGATGGGGAAGCTAATCTGACCTAACGGGAAGACTGTTTCATTGCAGAACCTAGACAGTGGATAGTCGAGTGGCTCGAGACGCTCTTTATCTTCAGGGTCGAACTGATTGAAATATTGTTCATAGATTATATCGGCCGTGCTTCCAGGATCGATGAAAACATAATCTGTTTCATAATGGCCTATGATGCCAGTAATAACGACGGGGCGCGTGGCGCGTGGTCCCTCGCGTACTACTGGGAAGATGACTTGCTGCTCTTGCCAAGCTGATTCAAATGGGCGCTTGGCCTTGCTTTTCGCGCTATGTCTCGGTCCATCGACCATGTGAGTTTCTAAACGCCTGACTTTCTTCTGGCCTCCATCGTCATTTCTTTCGATTTGGTGCGTCTCCTTGCGCACGCTCTTGACTAGATGGCTCAACTTTCCGCTTTTTAATGCCTTCTCAATCTCTTGCCTTAAGCTGATACAGTCATCAGTTAGATGGCCTGTATCTTTGTGAAAGTCACATTAAAGATTAGGGTCTTGCCCCTTCTTGTTTGTGTTAGGAAACTTTATTTGTAAGTATTGAAGAAAATCACAATCAACTTGATCTATGAAGAGATCACAGTCCTGAAGATCACGAACTAGAAAAAGAAGAAAAGATGGGACAACTGGAATGCACAGCATCTACTTCAAAGAATCACAAGTTGATCAAGAGTTGAATTGGATTATCAGAAAATGTCACTTCTGATGGATCTGATGATATTTCTGATGAAATATCATCAGTTTCTGACGATTCTGATCATCAGGATTTTTCTGATGATTTGTTCATCAGAATTTCTGATGATTTGTTCATCAGAATTTCTGATGAAGTGGTTTATCAGAATTCTGATGAAATACCCCACTTGTCTGAAATTGGCTCTGTCCTGCCACACTTACCGAAGCAAGTTGACATTAATTGATATCATGATGAAAAAGGCAACTTGAACGTTGGATTCAATGAATATGTCAATTGGGCACTTTTTGTAGGACTTATTGCATGAATAAACTATTGTTTATTCATGCACCCAGCCTTCTATAAATAGAAGGCTCAACCAGGAGAAGCAAAGTGAGTTTGAAGCTTATCATTCATACATACATCAAAACTCCATTGCCCTCTCACCCACAGAATTCAAGATTCATTTGTACTAGATAATAATCTTACAATCACCTTGTAAACTATTTTGTTTCAAAGTGATATAAACTTGATAATTCTGTAGGTCTTGTTTCTTGAAAGTCTGATTTCCATTTCCGCACATCTTTTTCACATCTACTGAAATCACTTGCCATATTACGTGAAAAGAAGTTGTTTTAAGGCCATACTGGGTCCAACAATTGGTATCAGAGCAGATTGAATAAACTATTTTCAAACGATCAATCGCTCATCTTCTTTTCTCTAAATATGGCCAGCTTTCAATCCTGGAATAATGCTTTTAACATTGGTTCTATGTCCAAACCTCCGACTCTGGTCAGAGAGGAATACCCCCAATGGAAAATCAGGATGGTCAATTTCCTTAATGGTCATGACCGAGCTCTGTTTCAATCCATTGAAAGGGGTCCACATATACCAATGACAGACATACCTGCTATTCCAGCAACTGACCAATCACCTGCTATCCCTGCCTCCCGCACTCCCAAAAGTGAAATAAACTGGAGCGCGGAAGACAAGGAACGGGTGGCTGGGGATGAAAGGGCAAAGTCACTTTTAATAATGGCCATCCCCAATGACATATTTTCACAAGTTGATGCATGTGCATCAGCTAAGGAAATATGGGATCAGTTGGAAAATCTTTGTGAAGGAGGAGAAAGGATGAGAAGAAACAAGAGAACAAACAATGTCTCATCTTATGAAAGGTTTAAAAGTTTGCCAAATGAAAGGTTAAATGATACATATCAAAGATTTACAAAACTTTTAAACGAGCTAAAGAAATTTGGTATAACAAAGTCAAATGATGAAAGAAACATAACATGACTTATACAGCATCTTGATCCCCAGAGAGGAAGAAATATTTGAAGAAACCATTCAAAGAGGGGGATCTTTAGCTCTTATCTCAAACTCACAAAGATCAACAACAACCAATGATCCACAACCATCAAACAGCCAAAATCTTGAAACTTCTGATGCATCATCAGACTTTTCAGCTTTTGCTGAAGCAATAGCACTGCTCACCAAAACATTTGAGCAGAGGTTGAGGGGAGGTAGCCAGAGATACCAGAGGAGTGACAGAGGAAGGATGGATGGAAGATCTAAAGAAGAGGTTAGATCTAAGGATAAAGGGAAGGCTGAAGTTGTGTGTTACAAGTGCAAGCAGAGAGGTCATTATGCATCAGAATGCAAGACCAAAAAGCTGAAGGATGTTGCATATTATGAGAAAAGGCTTGAAGAAGCAAAGAAACAGCAACAAGTAAGCTTAATTGCTGTAACAGATACATGGTTATCTGATGATTCTTCTGATGATGAAGAAGAAGAATTGGCAAATTTCTGCCTCATGGCACTCTCTGAAGGACTACCAGAAACTTCAGAACAAAAGGACCATCATGTGCAGCAGATCTGGTACTGCGACTCAGGAAGCTCCAAGCACATGACTGGGGACAGGAGCTTACTCAGCAACTTTGTTTCATGGCTGGGTAGATTGGTAAACTTTGGAAATGGAGTGAAAGGAAGGATCATGGGATATGGATGCATAAAGGTTTTCAGGTAACTTTTTTACCAGAAAAATGCTTGCTAATATGTATAGATGATAATAAAATCTATTTAAGTGGGAAAAGAATAAGAAAATCAATTTACTATTTTGACTTCAAAGAAGAAAGTGAACATCCAAAATTATGTTTATTTTCAAAAATCAACAAAGGTAGTAGTTGGTTATGGCACAAAAGACTTGCCCACTTAAATTTCAAAAACCTAAGCAAACTAGCAAGCAAAGGTCTGGTAAAAGGATTACCTTTGATATCCTCAAAGAAGGATAAAATTTGTGAAGCATGTGAGATGGGTAAATCCAAGATAAGCTCACATAAATCAATTTCTGAGTCTTCAATTTCACAAAATTTGGAACTTTTACACGTGGATTTGTGTGGACCCATAAGTACAGAAAGTTTTTCAGGAAAGAAATACATACTAGTAATAGTAGATGAGTTTTCCAAGTACACATGGGTAGAATTTTTGAGAAAGAAAAGTGAAACTCCTGATCTGATCATAAATTTTATCAAGAAAATTGAAAATCTGTTAAAACTAACAGTCAGAAGGATCAGATCAGACAATGGGACAGAGTTTAAGAATTCAAAAATTGAGAATTTCCTTATAAGCAAAGGAATTTCTCATGATTTTTCCGCTCCCAGAACACCCCAACAGAATGGGGTGGTTGAAAGAAGGAATAGGACCTTGGTAGAAGCTGCCAGAACCATGCTTACCTATGCTAAATTGCCCACTCACTTTTGGGCAGAAGCTATAGCAAATGCATGTTTTACACAAAACATATCCATAATCAACAAAAGGCACAACAAAACACCTTACAACATTATAAATGGAAGAATTCCAAGTATAAAATTTTTGCATACATTTGGTTGTAGATGCTTTGTTTTCAATGATTTTGAAAGCCTTGAAAAATTTGACAGAAAAGCAGAAAAAAGTATTTTTCTTGGTTACTCTTTGTCATCAAAAGCATATAGAATTTTTATTCTCAATACAAGGACAATCAGAGAAAGTCTGTATGTCTCATTTGATGACTCACCAGAAACAGAGGTTTCTGATGAATACATGAAAGAAATAAATTTTTCTGACAAACAAGAAAAGTATGAACATCTCTTTGAAATGATAAATGAAGATTTCCTAGAACATGATAACTTTTTCAAAAACAAATCAAAAGATCCATCATGTACTAACTCTACAGAACAAAGGTGTAGTACATCAGAACCTTAGAATTCTGATATCTTACACACAATTGAAGCACTTGTTCAGGGGGAAACTTCAAATCCATCCGAACCAACAACTTTTCACAACAAGTTAAGATGGATCAAAGGACATGTTCATTCTGACATCATAGGCAATCCTGCAGATGGTGTCAGAACAAGATCTGCCACTGCACATGAGTGTGCATTTTCGGGGTTCTTAAGCAAGATAGAACCCAAATCTGTCAAAGAAGCTCTAAGTGATCCAGACTGGATTCAGGCTATGCAAGAAGAGCTTGATCAGTTTGAAAGGAGCAAGGTATGGGATCTGGTACCCAAGCCAAAAGACAAATCTGTCATTGGTTCAAAATGGGTATTTAGGAATAAATCTGATGAGAATGGCATAATCACAAGGAACAAAGCAAGGTTAGTGGTCAAGGGTTACTGTCAACAAGAAGGCATTGATTATGATTAAACTTTTGCACCAGTAGCTAGATTAGAAGCTGTAAGAATTTTTCTTGCTTATGCTGCATCCAAGGATTTAAAAGTTTATCAAATGGATGTTAAATCAGCTTTTCTGAATGGTAAAATTGAGGAAGAAGTTTATGTGCATCAACCAGAAGGCTTTGTTGATCCAAAATTTCAAAATCATGTTTATAGATTAAACAAAGCCTTGTATGGGTTGAAGCAAGCTCCTAGAGCCTGGTATGAAACTTTATCAAACTTCTTACTCAATTCTAGGTTTACCAAAGGAACTATTGACACCACTCTTTTTCTCAAAACACACAAAGGTCATACTTTGCTGGTCCAGATATATGTTGATGACATTATATTTGGATCAACAAATTAAAAATTTTGTGACAAATTTCAAAAATTAATGACCAGCCACTTTGAAATGAGTATGATGGGTGAGTTAACCTTTTTCTTAGGGTTACAAGTAAAACAAAGAATTGATGGAATATTTTTGAGTCAATCAAAATATGTGAAAACAATTCTACAAAAATACTCACTTGAAAACTGCTCTGTTTCAAAAACTCCCATGGCAACAGGGAACAAGTTAGATTCTGATAAGGATGGTATAAGTGTTGATATTAAAACTTATAGAGGGATGATAGGATCACTGCTTTATTTCACTGCAAGCAGACCAGATATCATGTTTGCAACATGCTTTCTGGCCAGATATCAATGTGATCCCAAAGAATCCCATCTAAAAGCTGTAAAAAGGGTTTTTAAATATCTTAAAGGCACATCCGATATTGGTCTCTGGTATCCTAAGGATACAAACCTTGAATTAATTGCATACACAGAAGCAGATTATGCAGGGTGCAAAATTGACAGGAAAAGCACATCTGGTGCCTGTCAACTCTTGGGAGAGAAATTAGTATGTTGGGCAAGCAAGAAACAAAACTGTGTTGCCACATCAACAGCAGAATCAGAATATGTAGCAGCAGCAAGTTGCTGTTCACAAGTGCTGTGGATGCAAACTCAACTGAAAGATTATGGAGTAACTCTGACAAATATTCCAATTCTATGTGACTCAAAGAGTGCTATAGAAATAACAGAAAATCCAGTTCATCACTCAAGAACCAAACACATAGATGTCAGATACCACTTCATAAAAGATCATGTGGAGAAAGGTAACATTGAAATGTATTTTGTTCCAACTGAAAATCAAATTGCTGATATATTTACAAAGCCTCTTGATGAAAAGAGACACAATTTTTTGATCAGCAAACTAGGCATGGTTAATCTAAATGATGAAGATTTTTCAGAAAACACAATGACACAAATTGAAAACCAACTTGTTGTATGTCAAAGTTCTGATATTCATAGAACAAATCAACTAGCTTCTGATGAAACAATCCATCAATCTGATGGAACACCAGAAAATCTGATGAATCATCAATAAATGATAATTTATCAGATAATCTGAAGAAATATCAGAATATCTAGTGAAAACACCAGAAGTTTTGATATAAAATCAGAAACTAGGTTGAAACATCAGAATAATTTATAAATTTTTTTCCATCCTCATGCATATCCCACATATTGTATTTAATTTTTTTTGGTATATATTGTTTTTGATTTTTTTTAAAAACAAAAAAAGGGGGAAAAGTAACATGCATACTGATGAAATTCCATACAGCTGTGATAATCAACCGTCTCAATTTTTTTTCAGATTATTGAATTTCATATTTTTTCTGCAAATGCATGCAACGTCATTTTTTCATAAGAAACTTAAGTGACACGTAGGCACTAGAATCATTATGAGCTATGAAAGTAGCCGCCTAGTCATTAAATGCTTACTCACACATGGGGCTTAGTAGACTGTCACATTCACTGTTACATTCACTGCAACAGATATCGTCTTAATTGAAGAGAAAAGGGTTGGTTGTTAACATCACTTTCATCTATAAATATTAACAACCTGAAAAGAACTTTCTTCACAAAAATCATCTCTTCAAAAGACCTTAGACAGAATCTTTCTTATCTAAAAATGGGTCGCCCAAAATTGATGAAAGCCGCTCAATTCCCTCTCCCATTTCACAGACTTCATAATCTTAGATTAAGATCCAACTTGGAAGGACCTGCATGGGAGGACTGCAGGTTTGTGTACAATATGATCATGCGAAGTCCTTTAGGCTTTGCTGTATCATCACATGTCACCATTTATCCAAAACTTCTTCAAGAGTTCTGGTGGAACTCTTTAATCATTTTTAGTGGTACTTCCATGTGGATTGAGAGTGAGGTTATGGGGGTAAAAATTACCCTAAATGAGAAAACAATCAGAAATGTCCTCAAACTGGGTAATGGTCATGAAACCCAATTTCTGGATAAGGTAGATGTACAACAAACCCTGACTGAAATGGGCTATCATACACTCAACTCGTCAAGGGCTGTTAGCAAATCCGGTTTTATACCACCTTTCCAGTTTTTGGTAACACAGCTAAGTGTCTGCTTCTCCAAGAAGATTGGACACTTCAACGAGCTGTCTCATAAGATGATGGAAGCGGTTCATGCTGTTGTACAGGAAAAACCTTACAACTATGCTAAGTTTCTCATGAGAGATCTAGAAGCAAACATCCACGACCGTCAACCCTTTCTGATCTACCCTCGATTCGTAACCAAGGTGATCACAAGTCAGCTGGACTTCGGAGGAGTGAGAAGTTGCTATCCAAGGGCCATGCTGGTACTTCAAGAAAACATTAGTGAAGCCACCCTGACGCCGTCAACGAATCACACCGGTCGAATAACCAGTCTTTGGTTATATGTGAAGTGCATGTACAACGTATTGGAGGAGGAAGAGGAGTAGTTGTTTGTTTTTGTTATGTGTTTTATGTTTCCTTTATTTATATCATATCTGCTTTTATTTATTTTCATTCAAAAAAAATTTTGGTCAATAGATCTAGGGGGAACTAACACAACATGTCTGATAAAAACAAAGAAAATTTGGTGAAACACACATGAGATCTGACAGGATTTAATGAAACTCATAAAATCTGATAATCAATCAGAAAATCTGGTGTTTATTCAGAAAACTCATTAAGAAACACAAATTTGATTTTTCACCAGAAACAGAGGTTTAAATTTACCAGAAAATCTGACAATAAATCAGAAAATCAAATTTTTTATCAGAAAAATTTCTTAAAAGCTAGGAAGTTTGACTAATCATCAGAAAAACAATGTTTTTAACCAGATTCAAAGAAACTTATGACCATCCAAAATTTTCTTGAAATAAGTTTCTTTCAAAATTTTTTTTTCTGAGGACTGGAACAAGCTGTATGAAAAATACTTCCTGTATATCAGAACAAAGGTGTGGAGGTCAGAACTGCAAGACTGCAATGTAAGTAAAAATCTCAGAACTCTACTTATTCCCTCTCATCTTAAAAAAAAAAAAAAACTGATGATTCATTCTTTATCTATGAATCAAATGAATTCTGATGTTATATAAAAGAAGATACAACTCTCAATAGTAGCATTCAAAATTTTCTGATATATATATATATATATATATATATCATCAAGAGGAAAACCTGGGAAGATACACAAACTCGGAAAAGATTTCTATTGGACCTTTTAAACCAAAAGGGTCCCACATAGAGAAAAGGTGCAAGTTGGATACTAGTGTTTATCTGCAAAATCATTGGAGTCTCTAAGTCTCTTTAAAAAGATTTACATTAAATTAGAGATAAACCAAAGGTTTTTCAAAAACGGTTGTTTCCTTAAAGGATTAAAACCTCATAAAGGTCTCATTAATCACCTTGAACACAAACAACCCACGACAAACACTCAAAAATCTCTGTCTGTACACCCTATAAATACCTCATTCAAAAACAGAGTCTTCCATCTTCAACCTTCAAATTCGAAACCCTAAAACCCTTCTCCGAAACAAAAACCAAAACTCTCAATGGCTGCTATCAACATCAACATACCACCAACAGTACACTCTGTTCCCTTCATCACTGAAGCTGAATTTCTTCCATTAAAGAGCAACAATGAAGCAATGAATGATAACATCGAAGAGTATGATATGAAGTGTCAAATTCTCATTGAATTTCTAACCAGATGCCCTATAGCTCAAGCTCCTACAAAGACCAGAGAGGTACCACAAGAACTCATACAACAAGTTATAAAAACTCTCAAAATCTCAAGTCAAACTGAGCTAACAACACATGTATAGGGAAATATCTTTATTAAAATTTCACCAGAAAAGATAAGGGAATGTTTGGAACTACCCTTAAATCAGAGCTATGAAAAAGCACCAGAAAAAGAAGATATGTTCTCACAACTTGATGCTGTAATAGGTTACAAAACAAAGATTTCAAAAATCAATGAATTCAAGAGAAACAAGCTACCTGCCTTCTGGCAAGTTTTAATGGAGATTCTGAACAAGTGTCTATCTTCAAAGATTGGAGGTACAGATCAGATAAATATGAACATTCTAACAATCATGTTCAGTCTCATTAAAGGATTGAACATTGATTTTGGAGCAGAAATATTTGTTCTGATCAGAAGATCAATTCTAACAAAAACTGGGAGGATAGATTCACATCTACCTTTTCCCAGATTTCTGTCAATCATAATTTCTGATGCCTTTTTCAAAAAGGAACCTAGAAATTCCAGCATCAGAAAATATGTGGAAAACAGAAACTATGAGACCTTGGACTGCCATAGGATCTTGGAAGTCAGATTATGATGTGCCTGCTCTATCAGAAAGAATGATGAATCAGATACCAGAAGATTCACCATATAGAGCAGAATATCTGAAGATGTTGAATAAAAGGTCAGAGAACAGAGGAATTTTTGAAAATGTGTCCCCCATGGAGCATGATGCACAAGAGTCAAGCACACCAAGAATGGAACAACAGGGTGAATTTGATCCTCATCCAGCTGATGAAGATGTAAATATGAGTCCTGTGGCAGAAGAACATCATGCTGAAATCTCACATATGGGAGAAACAGGTGCACAACACTCCAAATTAAACATATTTCATTTTTCTGAGAGTGATTCTGATAAATCAATTCAAGGAAAACATGAAATCTTACTTAGAGGTACTATTTCTTCAAAACAAGATGTGAGTAAAACCAAAGACCCATTTTCTGAATCAGATTCTGAGGAGGAAAATGTGGTGTCAACAGGTGGAGATCAGCCTGCTGATCAAGGAAACCTGGATAAGAAAACTAAGAGTTTCTCAACAACTCATGGAGAACCTGAAAAGGTTCAAGGATATGAGGAAATCCAGAACTTGAATGTGTTTCAATTTTCTGGTGAGGACATAGGGAATTTGGAATCTTCAAATCCTCTTAACCTCAGAACAGCAGAGAATGTGTTTTCTGTTGGTGTTAGAATGGAAACATCAGTTGTTTCTCCTATCTCCCAAGGACATCAATCTATGTCCCCTAAACAACTTCACAAAGAACTTGAAGACACAACTGCTACTGTGAAAACAGCAACAGAAGAAAAACTTGATCTGATACTGGAAGAAATCAGAAATCAAAAGTCAGATATCAAGGTTTTGTCAGAAACTGTCAAAGCTGTGCAGAAGCAAACAGAAGACAATGCTGCAGCCCTTAACAAATTGCAAAAGTCATCAGAAAACAAAGAGAGCTCATCAGAAGTTGAGAAGCCTCTCAAGGAACTTCATGATATCAAGAAAAAGATGGCTGAGGTTACAACTGCAGGAGAAAGCTCAAGTTCAGGGAAGCTTCTTGAAGAAATACAGTTCCTCAGAGCCAATAACAGCAACATGACTGAGGCTTTTGAGAAACTGTTAATGGAATTAGCTGCACAAAGAAATCAAGAAAACCAGGAGTTTCAGAAAATGAAGAAACAAGAAGAAACAAATACTCAAGCTCTTACTAATGTTCATCTATTAGTAAAGAGATTGCAGTATAATATTGCCAGACTAGCAAATGTTGATCTTCATGAACTGAAAGCCCCAATTCCACAAGAAAGACAAGCAAGAAGATCAGAAACTCCTCAACAACAACCAGAAACCATTCAACAAGGTCAAACCAAACAAACAGAAACTACAACAGCTCAAAAACAGAAGCAACCCATGGGTCCACCGCCAGATAAACAAAAGATACTCATGGGTCCTCCACCAAATGTCCCAAAGCCAGACACATCAAGGGTACAACAGAAAGATCATGTTCCAGTTCAGTCATCTTCTACAGCCATCACAGGAGAGAAACAGAGTTAAGTATAAGGATGGATGCAAAAGAGAAGAATGGAACTTGAAGTAACTTCCTCAAAAAGGCTAAGAAAAGAAATGATAGAAGATTCAGAAGGGAACATAAGAGAAATGGATGTACTAACAGGTGATTTACACACTATTATGTACCCTGAAGAACATCTTAAGCATTACTATTGGAAAGGTCCAGAAGACAACCCAAAGAGACCTCTCTCTCCATTAAGTAAAGGTATTGTTAAAAACAGAAACAATGGAGGTTGGGTAATTCTACACAAGAACATGACCAATCCAATAGTATCAATTGAAAGAATTGATACTATGACCACTGGAGGAGGTGTCTTAGGTACTGAAGCACAAAACAAGTATACCCTGATCAGAAAAGATAACAGTGAACAAAAGGTTACTGATGCAGATCTGGCTGATGATATTCACCCATTGGTAATAGTCAAAATGAAGAATATCATTGATGAAATGAAAGGTAATTCAGTTGTAGTTAGAAGAGCCTTTGAAAGTCTCAAAAGTGCAGGAGCAAAGTTATATAAAAGAGCTGCACTAGCAGACTTTGATCTATGTATCAATTTTGAGTACAACAACAAAGTGCTAATACCACCTCCGAACACTTCAATTCCAACTGAAATTCCTTCTAAACTAGTAAGAACCGGAGCAATCTTTGATCAACCAGAAATGAGTGTAGTCTTCAAATATGCTAATGAAGAGAAAGCTCTGTTCAGAATCAGTGATATATGCAGGTATTCAAATCAAACTCTGAAATATATAAGAAACTGCATGAATGATAAACAAGAGCAACTCAAGAAGAAGGGAAAGAACAATGAATAGCTGAGAAAAACAATTGAAGAGTGCATTGAAAATTGGATGGAAGCAAGAGGATAGTATAAAGAAATGTACAAAGAAACTCAAAAGGCAATTGACCACAAGAAAAGGCTGAAACCAGGAGACAAATACAGAAGTGGAGTGAAGATCGATTAAAGAATTAATGAGATCAAAATTCCTGTTTTTGAACAATACTTTATTTTAGTCTGACTAATGGTTGGTTTGATTATGTTCTATGTTTCTAAACTTAGTTGTTTTTCAAAGAAAGTTGTTTATGTTAGATATAGAGGTAGTTCATTTTCTTACAATACTTAGGGGGAAACTGTTAGGAAACTTTATTTGTAAGTATTGAAGAAAATCACAATCAACTTGATCTATGAAGAGATCACAGTCCTGAAGATCACGAACTAGAAAAAGAAGAAAAGATGGGACAACTGGAATGCACAGCATCTACTTCAAAGAATCACAAGTTGATCAAGAGCTGAATTGGATTATCAGAAAAGGTCACTTCTGATGGATCTGATGATATTTCTGATGAAATATCATCAGTTTCTGACGATTCTGATCATCAGGATTTTTCTGATGATTTGTTCATCAGAATTTCTGATGAAGTGGTTTATCAGAATTCTGATGAAATACCCCACTTGTCTGAAATTGGCTCTATCCTGCCACACTTACCGAAGCAAGTTGACATTAATTGATATCATGATGAAAAAGGCAACTTGAACGTTGGATTCAATGAATATGTCAATTGGGCACTTTTTGCAGGACTTATTGCATGAATAAACTATTGTTTATTCATGCACCCAACCTTTTATAAATAGAAGGCTCAACCAGGAGAAGCAAAGTGAGTTTGAAGCTTATCATTCATACATACATCAAAACTCCATTGCCCTCTCACCCACAGAATTCAAGATTCATTTGTACTAGATAATAATCTTACAATCACCTTGTAAACCATTTTGTTTCAAAGTGATATAAACTTGATAATTCTGTAGGTCTTGTTTCTTGAAAGTCTGATTTCCATTTTCGCACATCTTTTTCACATCTACTGAAATCACTTGCCATATTACGTGAAAAGAAGTTGTTTTAAGGCCATACTGGGTCCAACAGTTTGTCATTGGTTTCGGCGCCTTAAAGTCATGGTTCTCTGTCATGAGCACCTCCTTCAGTTTGGGTACTGGATGTTTTTTACTTTAATTTACGAATTAGTTAAGATTTTATTTATTATTTCCAACTAATCTTTAACATTTTACACAACCAAATCTCAAAAAAGAACCCTCTAATCCCACATTCTTACAAAAATAATACTTCTAAAATGGGTTCGTCTTCATCAGAAAATTTGTTCACCGATCTTTACCGAAGATTTTTTTCATCCGAAGAAATCGCGGAGGAGGAAGAAGCGGTTATGAGTGCATGTGCTCTCGCGATTGAAGCCATGCAACACGTTAGCCGTTCTCCTCCACGCCCCATTCTGAGGCGTACTTTTATTTTGCGAGACCATGAAGCCGCAAACGAGCGTTTGATGAAAGATTATTTCGATCCTACACCGGTTCACGGCCCCGATGTTTTTAGGCGTCGGTTTAGAATGAGCCAAAGGTTATTTTTGCGCATTAATGATGATTTGGAAGCTAAGTATGACTACTTCAAGCAAAGAATGGATGCAAGAGGATATCTAGGATTCACCTCAATTCAAAAGGTAATTTTAACGTTATGTATACTCGCCTACGGAAAACACGTACGACATCAAAAACGAGTATTTGAAGATGGGGGAGAAAACAACACGCGATAGCGTGGAACATTTCTGCTTAGGTATATTTTTACTCACTCTTATATATTTAATTTTATTTTAAAGTACAATACAAATAAAATACGGTTATATAAAATTTTAAATTTTTAGGTATGCCAGTTATATGGAAAACGTTGCTTGAGAAATCCAACTTGGAACGACCTTCAACAAATATACAAGGTGGATTTAGAAAAACATGGAATACCCAACATGATTGTTAGTTTGGACTGCCGTCAATGGCGTTGGTATAATTATCCAGCCGCATGGTAAGGTCAACATACACGTGGTGACCAGAAAGGACCAACGTTGATTTTACAAGCGGTTGTGTCATACGACCTTTGTGTTTGGTCGGCTTTCTTTGGTCTCACCAGGTGTATGAACGACATTATTACCTTCAAGTGTTCACCATTGCTAGAGGGTTACATTTCTGACACAATATCGAAAGTCGGGTTTCATGCAAATGGGAATGACTACGAGCATGGATACTATTTGGGCGATGATATATACCCGGAGTATTCAAATATTGTAAAAACGTTTTCTGAAACGCTCGATGTGAAAAGGCAATATTTTAAAAATCTACAAGAATCTTCATGAAAGGACATCGAGAGGTGTTTGGGGTTCTTCAATAACGATGTCATGTTATTTAAAATCCTTGTCGTATGTGGAATAAGGAAAAAATTAGAATGGTCATGTATGCTTGCATCATAATGCATAATATGATTATAGAAGACGATGGAAAAGCAATATGCCAAAACTATTTTCCAAAAGATGTTGTTGAAGGAACGCAAGCAACAATGGAAAAGAGAATCTTAAATGGTCAACTATTGCGTTCTAAGGAAATACATAACGCGTTAAAGGCGAATTTGGTCGAGCGTGCTTGGGTGATTCACCCAATTCGACACGATGGCAACGTCGAACAAGACTCCGATGAAGAAGAAGTAGAAGAATTCAAAGTTGGGAGCTTTGAAGACGGATGTTTGGATGACGGAGAAAACGAAGAGGAAGAATGAGGCAACGATAATGAAAATGAAGATTAATTGTAATGTTTTTTTTAATTTAATAAAACTGCTTTTTTAAATAAATTAGAGATTAAATAAAAAATTAATAAATAAGTAATGATAGGTATTAAGCTTTATGACTACACCCTCTTGTGATATAAACACCCATAAAGCCCTCTCATACACTTTTCCACCACATATCACATAACCCCAACCTAGGGGCTTTATGGCTAAACATCACCTAACATTAACCAACTTAGGCTACACGGTATGGAGGACCGGCCTCCACCGTCTTGGACCGGCGACGCACCGAACACCATGCCGCCCCCTCCCGTCCTCGTCCTCGGCGTCCTACGTTGGGGACGATCACAAAAAGACAAAAATTATTCTCCCCTCCTCTCACACACCCCTATACATACAACATATACATACACATTTTAGGTCCATCCTCCTATTTCCACACCTTCATCCTCTTAGCCTCATCCTCATGCCCATCCTACGTGTAGCTTACGTGGCAGACCATCCTCCAAGGGAGGACCATCACCATACCCTGTAGCCTTAGTTCCACCATCTCTACAAACAGAAAATAATAAATGAACTTTTAATTAATACGCAAATTAAAGTCAAAATATCTAACACCCAAACGTAACGTTGGATCTCTATTTAACTATTTTCTTCAAATTTTAACATGCTACAGCTTTTACATGGTTTTTTACATGGTTTTAGATACTGCGAATTTGATATGTTATATATTTATTGGAAAAAAGGGATACAAATGTCATATTAGTATATGTATTAATTTAGAGCATATAGATGGATAGTAGCTATTTCGTTTTGTAGTCTATTTTGTTACTAGCATGATGTTTGCGTGATATGGCGGTAGTGACATATCGTATTACGATACTCGTTTTTTTGTAAATTTTTTATTAATATAATATTTATTGTAATATCATTGTGATATGTATCAAAAGCGAAGTAATCGATGATCCATTTCATTGTGATATGCATGGTTCGGTCGGTTCAGTTATTATCCTCAACCAAAGTCGAAACCAAAGTCATCGGTTAGTCTATTTTATTAACCAATCAGTTTTCGGTTAATCACTTTGGTTTATTCGGTTAGATTGACGGTTTTTAGTTTGGTTCATTTAATTATAGTTAATAGCAAAAATCCTCCTTAGCAGATTGTTGATGTCATTATTAGCACAGTTCGAGCAAAGTTAATCTCCTTCAAGTATAAACAAACATCCAGTGTGAAGCGTTTTCTGGAGGAGTGGAAGCTGGATGGGGAAGACTTCTTTGATGAAGATTAAAGACCATAGATTCTAGTTTCTTTTATGTTCTAGTTTGGTTGTGCTTTTGGTTGTTTTGCTTGTTCTACTCTTTAGTGGTATGCCGCTAAGAGAACTAGGGGGTATTCTTAGCCCTTCTACTTGTTATGTTGATATGATATAAAATCACCGGGGTAACCCTTTACCCAAAAAAAATCAAACTTAGAGCTAAAACTTTTGCTTAGAAATATATGAAATTGAGGTATAAATACATGAAATGAAAGTATAAATATATGATATGGAGATATAAAATATATAAACCGGAGGTATAAAAGCTTGAAATATATGAAAATGTAAATGATTCGGTTCGATTCAGCTAATTTTGGTTAAACGCGAGAAAAAAAAAAGTTGATAACCGATTTTTGGTTAATTCGGTTTTCAATTAATAGTTTTTGGTTGATTTCGGTCCGGTTTCGTCTGTTTTCGGTTTGGTTTAGGTTAACGATTTAGTTATTGCTCACCGATAACCGGTTTTGGTTAATAACCGATAGGTGCGCACGAGATGCGGCGGGAAACACAGACATTGCCACGGTGTGCATTGTTCGGTTGGTTAGATTATTATCCTCAACCGAAATCGAGGACATCAATTAGTTTATTTTATTAAACAATCCGTTTTCAGTTAATCGTTTAGTTTATTTAGTTAGATTAATGGTTTTTAGTTTGGCTCATTTAATTTCGATTAATAGCCAAAACCAAACTTTGGCTGAAACTTTTTATTAGAAATATATGAAATTTAGAAATAAATATATGAAATTGATGTATTGGTACATGAAATAGAGGTATAAATACATAAAATGGGGATATAAATATGAAATACATGAATTGAAGATATAAAAACTAGAAATATATGAAAATATGAATGGTTTGGTTCAATTAATTTTGGTTAAATGATAGTACAAAAAAATTGATAACCGTTTTTGGCTAGTTCGGGTTTCGGTTAATTCAGTTTTTGGTTGATATCGGTTCGGACGATTTAGTTATTACTCACCCTTAAAAACTGTTAATCACGTAACATATCAATTTTTTAATTAAAAAAACTATAACAATACTATACTCAAATTAAAGAGAACTGAATACTCATTTATATGGTGTAGTTAAAAAAATATTAACGTACCAAAAAGTTATGACCGTTTAAAAGTGTAACTTCTGCTTAATTATCTATAATTTTGTTAAAGATGAGGGATTAAAGTGTAATCTAGATGAGAAGATTAAATTGACGGTATTTAATCACTTGACATTCTGTAGCTATTAAACATTCTAGGATAATGACTAAGTACGTTGGGCTTTAACTACTTGTACATACTAAGGCATCATCTACTTGTACCTTTTAATCCACATGTCAATACTGACCAAGACAACTATCGAAATGTCGACAAAAATGAGTAGGTCGTCAAAGTATTTTGGATTTCTTTAAACATTATAGTTCATAATATATGGCAAGAATACATAGAAGAATTATAAGTTTGTTGTGGATGGGGAAAAGTGTAACTAATTACCTATAATTATGTTAAAACTGAGAGATTTAAGTTTAATAAGATGAGAGGACTAAAATATAATTATTGTTTAAAAGACCAATTTACCCTCATTTTAGGGGTGATTTAGAAATTAAGACGGGAAAAGTGTTTATTTTCTGGATATCTTAAAATGTCTCTCTCTCATGCATTATAATATAGTATAGATTTAGCAGAAACTTTTGTTTAAGTCTATTCTACTTTACTCAGTTGTCATTTTAGTGTTTTGTTATTTAACAAATTTTGTTACACCCGCTGTACTTTACTACTTTGTTATTTAGTGATTTGTCATTTACACCCCAGGCTTTGTCATTTAGTGAATTTTTGTTTACACCTCCTGTACTTTACTTGATTGTCATTTAGTGCTTTTCATTTAGCGAATTTTCATTTACACCACATATACTTTACTCCTTTGTCATTTAGTGAATTTTCATTTACATTGGGTACTTTACTTAGTCTATTTCACTTTCAAAATCGAACACCCCGCTATTTTTTCGACTTCGTCTACATTTTACGTCATGTTGAGTCATTTGGTGTTAGAGATTTGTGTTTTCGTTTTATGTTTTTCCCGGTTTTGGTCTTCATTCGATTAGCACGATTTTACACCTCCTTCTCCCAACGTTGGTAGCACGATTTTACACACCCTAACTTGCAACGCAAGGGGCTTAAGACTAGTTCTTACTACATCTAATAAGTTTAGCTAAATATGTAACACCCTTGCTATTATTTTAGGGTTTTCGTATTATTTACGTAAATAAACATGTAATTATAATTACATATACATTGAAAAATACGGTCAAATTAAAACATTTTCGGATTTGAAACAATCGTTTTTAAATGACGACGAAACCATGTGCGGAAGCTTGTATCTTGATCGTGTCCGGTTCTTCAATGAGCTTGATCTTCATCCGGGACATCTTCACATTCACCTATAATCAAAACCAACTTAAAAGTTAGTTTCGATATCTTAAATATTAGTATAATCAAGTTCTAGTAGCGAACAATCAAAAACAAAATAAAATTTCGGAATTTAGTCTGTCGCACCACGCGACAGACTCCTCTTGATCTTTCGCGTGCCGCGAGCGCCCTCGCGTGTCGCGCCAGGATTACTGCTCCCTGTCGCGTGTCGCGGGGGAGATGATTTTCCAGCAGTTTTGTTGCTGAAACCTGCATTTTTCCCAACTATGGTTTTAATCGTAAAACGATCTTTAAATTGTCATAACTTTTTATCTACAAGTCCGTTTTAGGTGATTCTTTTTCCTACGCGTTTGTAATAAAAATACCCATCAATTTATCCTATTTTCCGCATATGAAACCTGAATTATAAACGATTAGTTTATAATTTCTTATTTCATTTATTCGACCCATTTGTTTTAAAAGTTTACAACCTTGCTTCTAATTAACCATTTAGCATACATCAACATGCTTAACTCAAAATCTATAGTTCGGGTTTGTAACTTTTATGAATTAAGAGGCTAGTACTTAATCTATGCGCATAATTCTTTTGACCCGTTTCGAAGACTTAAACCTTCTAAGTTTAAATCTTTCCCTTTTGTTATGCACAATCCACTTTATACTTATCTATAACTTACATTATCATAATACACGATCTTAAACGGCTCATAAAGACCGTTTACCCGGTTTAGCGTTCATGGGTATTTTGGTCAATTTCAGTCCCTCATTTTACAACGAAGGGCTTTCACTGATATTTGACCAACATATTACTTCTAACTATAATTTAAAATATGCGTACCTGGCTCGGGTCAAGTATTGACCCGCTCTAATATCTTGCTTTAATGATTTTGCTAATTTATAGCAAATGCAAAATTCCGTAAGCCGTTCTTATCCTGTGAGCATTAGACTCGACAATACTTATTAGTCGTTATTTGTCAAATGGCGTTAAAAATTGCCCTTTAACCCGTTTGGTCTAAACGACCAAACATTTTACATTTGTATTTGAATGGTATATATATATATATATTTACCATTTTGTTATTTAACCCATTTCGGCTTACGCCGTAGGGTATCATTTAACTTTATCTTACGTTGGTCGTCACGCAAGTAATTACCATTTTATACCCATCATTATTATGAGTTATCTCATAGGGCAACATTTCAAAACTCGTTGTATGTTTGTCATTCCATGACTATACCACCATTTACCCATTTTTACCATCCATTATGGTTTTCCATCGTTTTTATTATTCCGAGCCGTATCGACTACGTCGTAACACCACATTTTAACCATTAGCTTAACATATTCGTAACCCTTATAATGATTAAACATTTTATAAAAAAAAGAAGAGTGTAAGCTTTACTTACCTCGCATCAAAATTACGCTTTTCTTTTCGTACTTGCTCCGTTTGACCGGCTTCATTCCCAAGTCTCCATCTAGCTTGTCAAGAGTCAAACTATCATCATAATTCCTACGGGTTTTATGTCGAAAATTATCATTTGATCTAATCATTGGTCGGTTTGACTTTTTAAAGTCAATTGACTTATCAACATATTCAAATGCACATTTGGTTCAATGAACTCACCTAGGCATATTTCATCCGAACTCTTAACGAAATCAAATTTTACATACTAACTAGTTGGCCACGATTTCATTTAGGTATTTCATATCACTGAAAATGGGTTGTTTCTGGTGACTTGTTTAACCTGTTTACAAGTCTTCAAAAATTATGATTTTTTATGTGGTGTACCTCTCGGAGGGTTAGACCTTGTGTTAAAATTTCAAGATCTAACTCTTTATCAGATTCGTCACTTCTGACTGCAGCTTACGGAACAATTCATTTAAAATTCCTCGTTTATCCGATTGACGAAATTCCAATTGGCGATTCTTTTAATCACTTAAAACTTTCTACAATAAGAATTTGAGATCATAACTCAATTCCTAATTTGAGTTATGAGATTCGTAATGGGCTGCAAATTCTGCCAGAAAACGCAGCTTGAACCTTTGATACGGAAAAATTCATAAAACGCTCAATTTTCGTCGAAAAAATGCGATTCCAGTGGGGTTTTAAAGATATTTCCTGGAAGTACATTTTAGACTCAAGAAACACATGTTTTTGTCACGTTTTGTCCAGGTTACAGCCGATACAATTCAGCTGTAAATTCTGATCAGAAGCTGTTTGAATTCAACTTTCAATTTGAACATGTTTATGACATTATAACACTTATTCTTAGCAATCAAAACCCCTAAAAGCATCACATACACGAATTTAGTCAAAACCCACTTAGCACATGCAAGAGTAATCATCAAATCCCTAGTCTTTAATACTAATTCATCAATTTTTTCAACTAGGGTTTGTTTCTAAACATGAATTCATCCTAGTTTCAGCCAAACATCAATCATTCAAGCTTGAATTTCGATTTTTCATAAGTTCATCAAAAATCTCATCTTCATAAATATCAAAAATTTGACATACCTTACGATCCCCACGACTAGGTGATCGTTTCTATGTGTTCATGCATTTGATTCGAGCTAATCTTGGCCTTCAATTTGATGAATTTGGGTGAGCTAGGGTTTCACCCCTCTTTCTCCTGCTCCTGGTCGATCGACCACACACCCATGTGTGTGTTTTGTGTTATTTTTTTTTTATTTAAAACCTTTAAATTAAACATTATTCCTATTGCCCACTTTTAGTCCCTCAAAGTTTAAGGGTTTTATAAATAGGTTAGTTACTACAAGCTCCTCCTTTGTTTTACCAACCATAAATAACTAGGTTAATTATTCCTAGTAAATTTAGCGGGTTTCGGGAGTTATTAACCAAGTTTATTCTAAGTCCCGTTAACTCGGGCCTTTCATAACTTTATTTTTCAAGCATTTATTTTCCTTTTTAATTAATATTAGGATTATTTGTTTAAGTCCTAATATTCACCGGGTTAATTTTACCATTAACGGTATTTTATCCGTCTTTTAGTATTAACGTGGTTTGATTACCAAACCTGTTTTCGGGGTGTTACAAGTCTACCCCCCTTAAAGAGGTTTCGTCCCCGAAACCTTTCTTACATATTTCCTTAGGTTCAACTCTACGTGCTTAGTTTCAGCAACTGCTTGAGCATTGCTCGTATATAATAATCTTACCAAAAGTATGGTAATGTGTTCTTGGTTTTAAGACGTATGTGCTTCTCACGTGTTAGGCCATTACTTTCAGCTTGTATTTCTTATTCTGGTCACTTGTTTGGCCGAGTTGTCATCAGATCACTCGGTTATATTTATTTTCAACATGCTTACTTCCAGCTAGTCTTATATCGACAAGTGCTTTGTATAAGTCGTAACACTAACCTGACTTTAAAAGGTTTTTTTTATCATTAGGGTATATCTTATTGCCAACCCAGCCTTTTACGTGTTTTGTGATTTTCATATCTCGTAACTCACGTTACGACTTGACTGTATTCTATATCTTTCTATATTTCTTTTCTTGTCTGTGAGCGTGTCACGTCACGTTTAAGTCTAATTCGACTTTTCTTTATCATGCTTCTTCTTTTCGAACGTATCGTCTCGCACCCATCGGTGTTAAGACCCACATTCTTTGATTTATTCATTTCCGAATTCATCTCATAGTATTCATATGTGTTAAAACGTTGTTTCTTACCAAACATTGAATTTTTTTTAGTTTAACGTTTTCTTTTTAGCTCATGTCAATTCCAAGGAATTTACGTCCAAGGATTTATCCCCGTCCGTTGTCATTTCGGTAATGACTTTACCCACTTTTGTGACGTAACACAATTTATATAATTGTGAACTCTTTTGTCATTTAAGTCCGTTTAAATGTTTTAGTGAAATTCCTCACTTTTGTTAACCAGACTCTTCGTGATCTCTTCGCTTTAACCCGTTCGATTAACTTAGCGAAACCCATCGCTTTTATGCTAACGTTACTTTTCGTTATTATTTTACGCGGGAGATTGCAACTAGTTTCCTCGCTTTACAATATTGACCCGTAGGTTTCTTCACTTAGCCTCATAGGCTATTTCTTTATATGTTTCACCTGTATAAGGTGAGACCCAACAGTTCGTTTCTTTCTATTTATGACCCAACGGTCTCCTTGGTCCCGTAGACCTTATCACTACGTTTTATCCCGTAGGTTATGATGATCCCATAGATCATCTTTTATTCACGTCTATATTCAAATGTCTATTTATACATATATAGCTTTAAAGCATCCTTTGTTATGTTTGGAATCATTTAATTTTGCTTTTGAACTTTAGTTGACCTTGACCGTAGTCTAAGGTTTCATTTGTTTACTTTCGGACTATCTTTCCGACTTTACGAATTCTAACGTCATTTACACGTCGGTTTGTCCTACGCTTACCGTTACCCGGTTCATACTTATACTCCTTTACAACCCATTACCCGGGTCCTTCTATCTTATTGTTTTTAGCTTTCCGGTTTCACCGGTTTGCGTTTTCCTATTATATTGAGCGTTATTCCTTAATTGACTCGTTTGACTCATTTTGGGTGAATTTTCATCACTTATGAATGTCAAACTTCATTCTTTATTTGACCCGTCCAACTTTGAAATGGTTGAACGTAATTACCAAAATTTATGTTTGCGAAAATTCTTGTCATCTTTTAGTCATGACTCATATTCCGAGTCTTTTGACTTTCTATTTCGCGTTCCCGTCTCTCAGTTTACGCATTCACCCACAATCCTACCCGTCCATTGGGTATCTTTACCGTAATCATTATCAAGTAACCATTCTTATATGGTTTTAGACGTCATTTTAATTTATTTGGTCGTCTTAGCGAAATCCATCGCTTTTATTCAATTAAGTCCTTTATTCATTATTTAATTTGTTTGACTTGTCCACGTGAATTTCATCACTTATGTCAGTCAAACCTTTATCCCCATGCCTTAGCATTCTCATTAGTTGGTTTGTATTTTCATTTACTTCGATCTTTGTCCCTTCTCTCGGGCTCGTCATTTTAACGTAATACGCTTCCGTCGTCCGACTTGCGTTTACGTTTACTATCAAACATCTTATTTATTTGATTCATTTGGGTACCATTTAAGTTAGTCCCATTCACCCCGCCCTTACTACATCGGACGTAAATGTGTCCGCTACAAGAAGCTCATGGTATCATATGCCACTACTTACTTGGCCAGAGTAAGCGATCAACACATGATACACATGACCTTTTTATAGCTTTCACATCACACCCTATGTAAGTAATTCCTCTATTTATTTCATATCTCTGATTTCATTTAGTAAAACTTTATTTAATTGCAAAACAACAATCATTAGTTTTACTAGTTTTACATTTGAACATATAAAATGTTTTTCTTTTCTATCGAACTATTATATAATAACATTTGTTAATGTGATCGCTACTTTTCTCAATAGCATTATATTGATAGTTTTTTCCACTTGGATAATTACCCCCCGTCCAAGTTTCCATATGAACTAATCCTATTATTTCTTTGTTATTCATCATCGTGAATAACACATATTTCTATTAAACTTCTCTTAGAAACATCATCCTGAATAGATATCCTATTCAGGTTTTATCAAATATATGCAACCGTTATCCCCTACGTGTTTGTTGCATATTACTACTTATGCGATTAAATTTAAAAGCGTGCACCTGGTAATGCTTGCCCTAACGGGCTTCTCTTTCCGTGAACTTTGTTCGCGATCATCACGCGATTTAGGTCCTCAATGAGTGTGCTCAGCTTGTCATACCTCGGACCGTTCCACCGTCATATCCACAATTCATTCAACTCTCATCATCTTCAGATGCGAGTGTCCTTCAACTAAACATTTACAAAAGTTAGTAATTTCGACACTTATAAACGCCCGTATTGTAATACAAGGCTTTTTACTATATGTGTCAACGCACGTAATTTCATTAACTGTATCAATCATTTTAATTGGGGTAGCGTGTATTACCAGATAACCCTATGTGTTGTTTACAACACTTTAACATGTTAAACCATTAACATACATGTACTTACCGGATTTGCGATCAAGCCTCGAACCGAACACTTTATTCTTTTAACCGTGAGCTCTGATACCAACTTGTAACACCCTTGCTATTATTTTTAGGGTTTTCGTATTATTTACGTAAATAAACATGTAATTATAATTACATATACATTGAAAAATACGGTCAAATTAAAACATTTTCGGATTTGAAACAATACAATATGTATAAATTCGTCGTTTTTAAATGACGACGAAACCATGTGCGGAAGCTTGTATCTTGATCGTGTTTGGTTCTTCAATGAGCTTGATCTTCATCCGGGACATCTTCACATTCACCTATAATCAAAACCAACTTAAAAGTTAGTTTCGATATCTTAAATATTAGTATAATCAAGTTCTAGTAGCGAACAATCAAAAACAAAATAAAATTTCGGAATTTAGTCTGTCACGCTACGCGACAGACTCCTCTTGATCTTTCGCGTGCCGCGAGCGCCCTCGCGTGTCGCGCCAGGATTACTGCTCCCTGTCGCGTGTCGCGGGGGAGATGATTTTCCAGCAGTTTTGTTGCTGAAACCTGCATTTTTCCCAGCTATGGTTTTAATCGTAAAACGATCTTTAAAGTGTCATAACTTTTTATCTACAAGTCCGTTTTAGGTGATTCTTTTTCCTACGCGTTTGTAATAAAAATACGCATCAATTTATCCTAGTTTCCGCATATGAAACCTGAATTATAAAAGATTAGTTTATAATTTCTTATTTCATTTATTCGACCCATTTGTTTTAAAAGTTTACAACCTTGTTTCTAATTAACCATTTAGCATACATCAACATGCTTAACTCAAAATCTATAGTTCGGGTTTGTAACTTTTATGACTTAAGCGGCTAGTACTCAATCTATGCGCATAATTCTTTTGACCCGTTTCGAAGACTTAAACCTTCTAAGTTTAAATCTTTCCCTTTTGTTATGCACAATCCACTTTATACTTATCTATAACTTACATTATCATAATACACGATCTTAAACAGCTCATAAAGACCGTTTACCCGGTTTAGCGTTCATGGGTATTTTGGTCAATTTCAGTCCCTCATTTTACAACGAAGGGCTTTCACTGATATTTGACCAACATATGACTTCTAACTATAATTTAAAATATGCGTACCTGGCTCGGGTCAAGTATTGACCCGCTCTAATATCTTGCTTTAATGATTTTGCTAATTTATAGCAAATGCAAAATTCCGTAAGCCGTTCTTATCCTGTGAGCATTAGACTCGACAATACTTATTAGTCGTTATTTGTCAAATGGCGCTAAAAATGCCCTTTAACCCGTTTGGTCTAAACGACCAAACATTTTGCATTTGTATTTGAATGGTATATATATATATATTTACCATTTCGTTATTTAACCCATTTCGGCTTACGCCGTAGGGTATCATTTAACTTTATCTTGCATTGGTCGTCACGCAACTAATTACCATTTTATCCCCATCATTATTATGAGTTATCTCATAGGGAAACATTTCAAAACTCGTTGTATGTTTGTCATTCCATGACTATACCACCATTTACCCATTTTTACCATCCATTATGGTTTTCCATCGTTTTTACTTATTCTGAGCCGTATCAACTACGTCAGAACACCACATTTTAACCATTAGCTTAATATATTCGTAACCCTTATAATGATTAAACATTTTATAAAAAAAAGAGTGTAAGCTTTACTTACCTCGCATCAAAATTACGTTTTTCTTTTCGTACTTGCTCCGTTTGACCCGCTTCATTCCCAAGTCTCCATCTAGCTTGTCAAGAGTCAAACTATCATCATATTTCGTAAGACGGTTAGATTAGTCATAATCATTTACGACTATTCCATCCTACGGGTTTTATGTCGAATTTATCATTCGACCATATCAAAATTATCATTTGATCTAATCATTGGTCGGTTTGACTTATCAACATATTCAAATGCACATTTGGTTCAATGAACTCACCTAGGCATATTTCATCCGAACTCTTAACGAAATCAAATTTTACATACTAACTAGTAGGCCGCGATTTCATTTAGGCATTTCATATCACTAAAAATGGGCTGTTTCTGGTGACTTGTTTAACCTGTTTATAAGTCTTCAAAAATTATGATTTTTTTATGTGGCGTACCTCTCGGAGGGTTAGACCTTGTGTTAAAATTTCAAGATCTAACTCTTTACCAAAAATTCATTTACTAAGCTGCAATCAGATTCGTCACTTCTGAATGCAGCTTACGGAAAAATTCATTTAAAATTATTCGTTTATCCGATTCACGAAATTCCAATTGATGATTCTTTTAATCACTTAAAACTTTCTACAGTAAGAATTTGAGATCATAACTCAATTCCTAATTTGAGTTATGACATTCGTAATGGGCTGCAAATTCTGCCAGAAAACGCAGCTTGAACCTTTGATACGGAAAAATTCATAAAACGCTCAATTTTCGTCGAACAAATGCGATTCCAGTGGGGTTTTAAAGATATTTCCTGGAATTACATTTTAGACTCAAGAAACACATGTTTTTGTCACGTTTTGTCCAGGTTACAGCCGATACAGTTCGGCTGTAAATTCTGATCAGAAGCTGTTTGAATTCAGCTTTCAATTTGAACATGTTTATGACATTATAACACTTATTCTTAGCAATCAAAACCCCTAAAAGCATCACATACACGAATTTAGTCAAAACCCACTTAGCACATGCAAGAGTAATCATCAAATCCCTAGTCTTTAATACTAATTCATCAAGTTTTTCAACTAGGGTATGTTTCTAAACATGAATTCATCCTAGTTTCAGCCAAACATCAATCATTCAAGCTTGAATTTCGATTTTTCATAAGTTCATCAAAAATCTCAACTTCATAAATATCAAAAATTTGACATACCTTACGATCCCCACGACTAGGTGATCGTTTCTATGTGTTCATGCATTTGATTCGAGCTAATCTTGGCCTTCAATTTGATGAATTTGGGTGAGCTAGGGTTTCACCCCTCTTTCTCCTGCTCCTGGTCGATCGACCACACACCCTTGTGTGTGTTTTGTGTTATTTTTTTTTTATTTAAAACCTTTAAATTAAACATTATTCCTATTGCCCACTTTTAGTCCCTCAAAGTTTAAGGGTTTTATAAATGGGTTAGTTACTACAAGCTCCTCCTTTGTTTTACCAACCATAAATAACTAGGTTAATTATTCCTAGTAAATTTAGCGGGTTTCGAGAGTTATTAACCAAGTTTATTCTAAGTCCCGTTAACTCGGGCCTTTCATAACTTTATTTTCTCAAGCATTTATTTTCCTTTTTAATTAATATTAGGATTATTTGTTTAAGTCTTAATATTCACCGGGTTAATTTTACCATTAACGGTATTTTATCCGTCTTTTAGTATTAACGTGGTTTGATTACCAAACCCGTTTTCGGGGTGTTACAAAATAGAAATAAAATGTTTATATTTAAAGGCTAAGATTGAAACAAATTTGAACTTGAGTAACTTTAGAAAAATAAAAAGAATAAGTGACATTAGTAGATTATTCGTCACACCTCAACCCGTGGCGAATTATCAATCGAGACGTGATAATTGTCCAAAGTTTATGGCACTATTTAATGTTTCATAATTAATCATGCCACTTTATTAAAATGTCACACCAAAACATATAAGCTCATATATTTCAACATAATTCAAAAGTAATACATAGAAAATTTCATTATTAACTTCTAGGCAATCTTATGTGGCTTCAATCCATGCATCATCAAACTTCATTCCCTATACCACGTGTAAAATATATGGGTCAATTACGAGAGCTAATGAGTAAATATAAGTTCAAATAAAATTAATTTAATTTGAAAATAAACACGCAATTCATGTGTTAATTGAATACCACAAATAAAGAACAATAAAACAATAAATAAAATAAACTAATGCGTGCGTGAGTCTCTAGCCCCGAAAAGCGAGACTGTCTCTAGCCCCGAGGAGCGAGACTGAATGAAGGCGACACCTATTCACCCATAGCCATGGGTAAATGGCCAGCCAATGGATTCATGATATGCTTGACTTTGCTTAATTAACTTAACAAACAATTAAAGACATAACAAGTAATCCACAAAATGAATGATAAATAAAATAAACCAATGAGTGAGTCTCAAGCCCACGAAGATCGAGACTGTCTCAAGCCCACAAAGATCGAGGCTGTCTCAAGCCCACGAAGAACGAGACTGAATGAAGGCGATACCCACATCCCATTGCCATGAGGAAAGGGTCAGTCAGTGGATCCACAATAACACACAGCACATAAAATACATAATGAACTTGCATGCTTGATAATTGAGTAAATTGAATATAAAATTTACGTGACACGTTGATACACCCCAAAAAAATGTAATGTAAAAAGGGAAAATGATTTCCTCACATTGATAAAGCTTCTCACTTGATGATAAATAATTATCATCCTCTTACATTTAACAAATAAACCGCCTAGCGGAGCTCGCCGAAATGGGAAAAATGGATAGTTTTTGACATCTTAGATCTGATGTAATTGTCGCGTTTTGTTATTTTGTCTCTGTTTTTGCTTTTTGTTGTGTCGTTTCTCAGCTTCTTGCTGGTTTTATATATATATATATATATATATATATATATATATATATATATATATATATATATAAAGCGTTTTGCGGTTAAAAAAAAACAAATAAGCCTCCTATAGATGCGGCAACTAACATAAATATTTCATTTAACTTCCACGATTATCAATGTAGAAGTTGGAGCAGATTGATTTGAGTTTCTAGTGCAACTGTGCAAGATACTATACCATAAAAAACTCTCTTTTTGAGTGATAAGACACCATGTAATAAAAAAAAAAGAAGATTTTAGATAAATCAAGTTTCAATAAACACCATAAAACTTACTCAAGGAGCAAAATCCTTTGTTACAAATAGTTTTTTTTTTTTTTTTTAATTTCAATTATTTTTTATGCAATTATATGGTTTCTTAATTCAAATTTCAAAGCATATAAGGAACAATTTTAAATCTATCAAAATTCCACGTGATAATATCATCCTACAAGTGATTTGTATATTTTTATATTTATTATTTCAGGTTTCAAAACTTTTGGACAGTGAAGTCTGGTGCCAAGGCTATAGTGGCAAAAGTTTATTTGACCATTGAAGTTGGGTTAAAAGTTGGATCTTTAACAGATCAACAACTGCAATTGAAGCCGAATGCGGGAAGCATGATTCGAGAGAGGGGGAGCATAAAAAGCTTGGCTTTAGGGGTGTTGGATAATAGCTTTTGGTGAGTGATTCAGGTATGCAAGTTGTTAAGAATTTTAGTCATGGGAAAGGGATTTATGTTAATTTTGATAGTGCTCTTTTAATGAAAGCCGAAACAAATATGCTGTTGATGAGTCTAATGACTACTGGAAAGCCACACACGTATAGAGACGGCGAAAGTTGTAACCGAATGGAAGTTTGCAAAAAGACAAGACTGGTATTACAATGTGGGATGTGACAAATGATAGCAAAGGAAAGCGAATGGATCCTTCGGGGTCAACTTTCTTGGGTTTGGATGATAATAGGCTTTGTAGATGGGATGGGATATGCCATGGGATTGTTTAGAATCTTGCTTATGCCTGTTTTAAATTGGACACCATGACATCAATCTCTAGGTTTGGGTTTGGGGAAAAATTGGAGAGGGCAGTGGAAAAGACGTATCTACCCTCATGTAGCATGCGGCTCAAATGACATAACGTGCATGATTTGATTTTTAAACATAAAGCACAAATCTTATCAATTTTAAAGACAAAGGACACCGCCTGAGGTTTGTTATAAATATAAAGGCTGCCACTTACTTGTTCTTATTGGTTGTGATTAATAGATTCACCGGGGTAACCCTTTACCAAAAAAACTTTCAATTCACTCAATATTTTATTAAAACATTTCAAAAGTTATCAATGCAATTCTAGGGGGGGGGGGGGGGGGGGGGGGGGTATTGCACGGACCTCCCATCCGCCGGAGTGATCTCACTCCGCAGGCTGGCGACCCGACAACGCCGCCTGGCGGTGACTACCTCTGCCAGAGATGGGCCGGTTGAAGAGCCTGGGGTTGCCAGGATTCGAACCGCCGCCAACCGTGAGGAGGCTACCCAAACTGGTGTTTAGCGAGGTGTCGGTGGCCACTGGGACACCCCAAGTGGTTTTATCAATGCAATTCTACAATGTCATTCTAGTGCATTTATATTTTGTCTTCCTTTGTATGCTGTAAGCTGTCTTGAAATCGTTTGTGTATCCGGTAAACAACCAACATTCATCATAAGATGAAACAATCAATATGATATTCTATGCATAAGGTAAAATGGTTAATAAACTGGGAATACTTAGATCACCACGATTTTTCCTTCTTGATTCTTGAATAATGTAAAAATTAATGCAAATATATTCAATTATTTTATATCTCTGGTATAATATTATTATTTAATAATAACTAGTGTTTAACACCCGCGTTGCGGGCATGTAAGTCGTAAAACTGTGCTAAGTAGTAAGCAAACGACGTCAAAAAATTGTAAAACAAAAACATTAATCTATACTGCCATGTGACGTAAAACGTAGGGTATAAATTGTAAAACAAAAAAGTGAATTTATACCATCATGTGATGATAAATATAAACATAAAGTTATACTGCAAGTTGGCATAAAATATAGATAAACTCGAATTTATATTGAAAAATCTTTAACATAACGAAAAAAACACAAAACTTGAAGATCATATAAACCATTTTAACTAAAAAACAATAAAAGAAAAAAATTACTACAATAAAAAAACCAAAGAGGTAATACTGTAATACATCAATTCTTATTATATAATAATAAACCAAAAGCTACAATCTTCTAAACTAAAGGTACAACTAATTAAAGCATGAAATACCAACTAAGCTAAATATACAAAACTATATGCCTAGAAATGTTACAAATTTATATTATATAAATAATAATAAATTTTATTTTAATACTAATTAAGTCACTGAAACTTTTTTTGTCTCTTTAAAGTCACTGAAGTTTCATTTGTTGTTCTAATATAATGTAATTATCAGGTTACCAGGTTACTAATGATGATGTATCAGGTTTCATTGAATTCTTTTAAACTTTAATATGAAATGGAAAAAATATACAATTACATATGACTTTTTAATTAAATAATGGTAAAATGAATGCCTCACAACACACCAAACAAACACCCTACTATCTCCGTCTTCTTCACTCGCACTGTCAAACACCAATCTCCCTTTTTTCCCAAATAACTTCTCATATCTTCAACTGTCACCATGAACCCACATTTCTCTTCTCATTCAATCGATGCTCACTTTGAACCATCTCCAGATCCTCACTTCGAACCATATCTAGATCCCCTGTTTTATCAACCCAATTGAAGACAAAACAAAGTAGTTTCATAATCAATTGTCCTTCACCTACCACTGATAGCATAAAAGACAAAACCCTAATTGAACTACGTATGTAATTTTCCATTACTCGATTTAAAGTTTTAAAAGTTAAATCTTGTGATTTTGTTTTGATAACTTTGTTGAGTGGGTGTTTGGGATTCCTTCTCAAAAAAGGACTTTTAGAGCAAATTTTGACTTATTAACTTATTAAAAGTTAAAAGGAATCCCAAACATCATTTTGAGAAGGACTTATCAGCTTAAAAGGAATCACAAACACCTTTGAAAATGACTTTTATGTCTTCTTTTGCCTTCAAGAAGGAGAAATGAATAAGTAAGAAATTCTTACTTATTGCTTTTGATAAGTCCTTTTGAGAAGGAGAAATCAATAAAGAATCCCAAACACCCCCTGAATAATGTTTCCATTGGTTTCTTGCTTTTCTAACAATGGTGGATATTAACAAGTTCGTGAAATATAGTCGCATTAGTTTGTGATTATTTTTTTATTTGGGTGAAATTTGGATATACACATAGCATTAAAAGAAAATATAAAAATAAATCAACGTCCCGCATAATCATTAAAAGAAAATATAAAATAAGATAAAAAATATAACCTGGTGACCTGATAATTACACACTATTAGAACGCTAAATTAAAGTTCAGTTATTTTAAAAAGACAAAAAGAGTTTGGATGACTTAATTGGAACAGTAAGCAAACTTGGTTACATTTCTATGACATTTTTCCTTGTAGGTATTAACGTGAAACTTGAGTGAGGGGTACGTTCGGTAAAAATAAGGAAAAAAAGGTACGTTCCATCATCAATCAAAAAAGTATCATCTCACCAACATCCTCTGAGCATGGATGTTTAGAACATTGCAAGAAATTTAATTTTACACAAGTTTTAATAATAACCTAAAACTTACGAGTCCGGAGATGCCATCACCACACAAACCTATCATACTGCAAATGGGTGGGTGCAAACGAGCCGAGCTACTCGAGCTCGGCTCGAAAAAAAGCTCGAACGAGCCGAGCTTAAACGAGCTCGAGCTCGAGCCTAAAAACAAGCTCATTTAGTAAACGAGCCCGAGCCCGAGCTTCACTTATCGAGCTCGAGCCGGCTCGCGAGCCTAAACGAGCTTTTTGTTTATATATTTTTTATTAATATATTAAACATATATTTATATAATAATAATTACCATTTATATAAACATAAAAAATAACTAAATTATATGTATAATAATAATTATAATTAATATAAATTAATTAATAAATACTAAACGAGCCGAGCACGAGCTTGAAAAATTACCTCCGAGCCGAGCTCGAGCTTTAGAAATAAAGTTGAATCGAGCCAAGCTCGAGCTCGAGCTTTCATATGTTAAATGAGCTCGAGCCTGGTCGAGCTCGGGCTCAGCTCGGCTCGTTTGCACCCCTAGCACCGTATCAATTTCGCCATTTTACAGCTTTCTTATCAACTAGTGCAATATCGACTTTGTTCATTTGACTTTTGACCGGACGTGTCATCTTATCAACTAGTGCAATATCGACTTTGTTCATTTAACTTTTGACTGGACATGTCAAAAGTTATCAATTGATGTATGATGTCCAACATTACCTGGTTTGAATCAATATATACAAAAAGGAACTCAAACAACGAGTAGTCCATAAACTCAGTGGAAACAATGTGACAAACTATAACACCTACAATATAACAAATAACTCGTGTCTTTCGACAAAAATAAAAGTCAACTTTATACATTTGAAACTGCCTACCTCAAAACAGGGTTCCGCTAGATTAAAAACTAAGAATGGTGAAAAAATTAATACAATATAAGTAATTAAGAAGTCAAAGGAGCTAAATCTATACCTTCTCAAGTTAATCAACTGTTGGGATCGTGATGGGTTTGAATGTCACCTTCACAAAATCTCCAGGATCCATCATCTTGCCTTTTCAGAAGATAACGAATGGTATAGGTACTGAAATCGATCAGATAGAAAATTCTTTAATTAACAAGGGTCCAAGAAAGTTTCCTTTTTTTATACAGAGTTAGAAGAATGTATAATGCGTAACCCGTTGTAAGTTAAGAACTACAAACATGCAAACCTATTGTTATGAATGTGATGAATTTTTTTAGATCAGCCAATTCCCACACCCTCTAATCGTACTCCTACTACATGTGATTACCTTTCAATAGAATAATAAAAGATATTTCCATCTAATAGTCCCTTAGAGTCTAAGGCCATAGCGGCGCCCTCGACATCTAGGTTTTAAATTGCGTGATGCGCTTCGACACGTTTGGTCCAAAAATTTAATGCGCGATGCGAGCGCATCACGTATGCTATGCGCTCTTATAAAAAAATACTAAAAAATTATTTATACATAACTAATAAAAACATACCATGGTTGTTATTGGCGAATAGCGACAAATATATACTACATAGCGAATAGCGATAAATAACGATACACTAGAAAAAAAAATTTAAAAATTATATGTATACTAAATCAAAATACCCCGGTATATACGCTATTTTACATGTATTTAACAAAAACCTAAAATCCAGCTATTTTATAGCTATATTTAATCGCTATTTATATTAAAAAAACTGAAATCAAGCTATTTATGGCTACATGCCCTGTAGCGACCTTCAACCTATATGCTACGCTATTCGCTATAGCGACCGCTATTGACAACTATGAAACATACTTCAACTAAAACAACTGACGTAACAAGAAGATAAGAGTTGTGATTTTTGGTTCAAATCAAGCATACTAAAATTTTTTTAGAATCACAAAAAGTGGTTAGGAACCATAATGGTCTATATCAAGCATACTAAGATATTAATTGCTGAATAAACCCAATCCATTTCACAAAATCTGGAAAAAAAACATAAACAATGTTGCGTGCATCGGAGCGCATTATGCGAAATCGGCGCAATATTCTCGCATCACGTAAGCGCAACGCATCAGCTGTGGCGATGCGCTCTCATCAGCGCATCACGCATTACGCACGCATGAGGCATGAGTGCATCACAGCATAGCTATGGTGATAGTAACAGCAGATCTAAGACCAGAGTGACGCCGGTAAGAGGCATGAGTGCATGACAGCATAGCTATGGTGATAGTAGCTACGACTGTCGTGAAGACACGATAAAAATAAATAAAACCTAGTCTCTCTCTATATACACACACTTTTAAATAATAATTTAATTCTGTGTATAACAATTTAGGAGTGCTTACACATTAAAAAGTCCCTTTACGGAGCTTTCAACCTGTTTGACCCGTTTGATCATCTAACATGTTTCATATTTAGCTAATTTTATGTATTATGCGTTTAACCTGTTAAAGATACAACATAGCGGGTCAAAACTGCCACCTCTGGTATTTTCTATTGTAAATTACCTGTAATAATTTGGGTTTTTCTGGTAAGAATCATCCACAAGCTCAGCTGCTTCTTCAACAAGAGCTTCTATTTCTGCCGTTTCTTTACCCCTTTCATCTGACAAAATGTCTGCTCGAATAATAGACAGTTGCAGCAATACAAATCTCCAAAAGCAGCTTTTTTCTTTTGCTGACTCAGCCAATCCCTTCCACTTTATTTAAATAAAGAGAGAAGTTGTTAATAGCATTGAAAAAGTGTAGGGTCTAGTGCTGAAGATATCTAATCTAGAAATGTTCTTAATATTTGGATATACAAATCCTGCCTTTAATCATCTTAATTAGTCGGTTTGAGATAATGTTGAAGATATGTTATCTAGATATGATTTCTAATTATTATTGGGCAAAGAGTAAAATGCCATTTTCACCCCTGAGGTTTGGCCAGTTATGCGACTTTCGTCCAAAGGTTTGGTTTTCCGCATCTGGATCCAAAAGGTCTGAAAACTTGCCATTTTCATTGGCTCGTTAACTCCAAACATATTTATCCATTAAGTCAAGGGTATTTCCGTCTTTTTTGCTAACTTAAAAAGCAATTCGGTCTTTTTCACTTTATGTAAAAAGACCGAATACCCCTAAAAAAGACCCAAATGCTCTTTAAGTCAACAAAAAAAGACAGCAATACCCCTGGCTTAATAGAGAAAAATGGATGGAGTTAACGAGTCAAACGAAAATGGCAAAATTTCAAACTTTTTGGATCCAGATGTGGAAAAACAAACCTTTGGACGGAAGTCGCAAAACTGGCCAAACCTCAGGGGCGAAAATGGCATTTTACTCTTGGGCAAAATAAGATGGGTACTTAAACTTGTTAACAAGCATTTATGGAACATAAATATGTGTGTGTGTGTGTGTGTGTGTATTATGTTCCAATTATATTTTATTTTACATAATCAGTATACCTAACCTTTAACCCTCGCAATTTTCCCACTATTTTTTATTTATAGTTTAAAAAGAGAAAATGTTCAAATTTAGCTTCTGTTTTATGCTTTTTAGAAAAATTGCTCCTTAATGTGCGGTTTTACAAATTCAATATGTTTGCACACACTTTAATTTACGAATTCAAGAATATCTTCAAATGAATACTTATTCTTGCCCAAAAAAATAAACAGAAATTTCATTAAATTACCTGAAGAAGCATTGACTCATCAAGAACATCAACTAGATTATGAACTTGATAATTAGGCCCAAGAGCTTCAGCTTTAATACTCTGCCATTTCTTAACAAGATTTTCAGCTTCTTCAACGCTCATAGAAACCGAACTTGCAAAACTTCTAGAATCCCGTAAACCTGCTGCTTCATATCTACGATTAACTTTTTTCTTTTCCTTTAACGACAGTTTCCTTAAACTGTCAGCAATAAGATTCCCCGTACTAAAAGCAGATCCCCATAGACCATGAGAAAGTGAACCTGTGTTCACTCTTTGCCCACTGTTGGCCCAACTAGAAGCCCGCCTCGGGCCCAAAACCCGAAAGCCCCTCAGGTTAAAAGTAGCATAACATACACACGCCACCACTGTCATTAAACTCATATACTTAACTACATTATTTGGACCCAACCAAATATCCCAAACTTTATCGTAACGTGTACCCAAATTTCTCTTTAACTGAACTGATGGATAGCTTTCAGTTTTTAAACTGTTTGCTATTGGTGGGGGGCCTGGCAAGTCGGATGGAGTCAACTGCTTTACAGTTGACCCAGCAGTTAACCCGATAGTTGGCCCAAGATGTGAACTAGATGTATAATCGTCACGAGTTCGCCAGTCAGATGAAAAAGATGGAGAAATTGGCCTGTGGTTTAGACCATGTGATGGTTGTGCTGACTTTTTTCTATTTCGTCTTTCTGAAACTGTTTTGTCAGCAACAAAAAAGTTATCCTGCAGATATTTAATCTCGAAAATTAGCTTTTGTTTGCTATAAATATAAAGTTATTTTTAATCGTTGTTAACTCACCACAGATGGAGAACAATCTCTTGTGTCTGGAAACAAACCAAGAACAGCATTATTTACCCATGACTCCTGATCAATATAGCAACCGATTCGTGAGTAAGATAATATCTAACATTTACGCATCATCAGAGGAACCAAATGGCCCAAATTCACAACATAATAGGTGACAAATTTAGGCTATTTTCGTAAAAATAAAAGTTCTATTATAAAAAGAGTAAAATGCCACTTTTGTCCCAGAGTTTGCCAGTTTTGCGACTTTCGTCCAAAGGTTTGTTTTCCCGCATCTAGATCCAAAAGGTTTAAAAACTTGCCATTTTCTTCCGACTCGTTAAGTCCATCCATTTTTATCCGTTAAGTCAGGGGTATTTTTGTCTTTTTTGTTAACTGATAGGGCAAATCAGTCTTTTTCACCTTTGTACAAACATTTAACATAATGTACAAGCAAGTCCTTAAGTGAAAAAGACCGAATTGCCCTTTAAGTTAGCAAAAAAACGAAAATACCCCTAACGTAACGGGGAAATGGATGGAGTTAATGACCCGGATGAAAATGGCAACATTTCAAACCTTTTGGATCCAGATGCTAAAAAATAAACCTTTGGAAGAAAGTCGCAAAACTGTCCAAACCTCAGGGACGAAAATGGCATTTTACTCTAAAAGAGTGTCACTGCAGTAAGCCTAAAAGTCTAAACCATTAACTGAAAGAACATGTTAAGGTGTCACCTATTGAACAAAGAAAGATATGTGAAAATAATGCGTATAAAACTTTGGGTATATATGCATATAAAAAAGCATACAAGCAACTTCTTGGCATTTGAAGCATCCTTGAAATTCCCTGATATCAACGTTCGTGAAGTTGCCTTTAAATTTGACTCAAGTTGCTGCAGCCTTTCAACAACCACAGCCTCATCACCCTATAAAACATGAGGGTATAACAGTAAATATGTCCATAAAATAGAATACCTGAGGTCGCAATATGAACCCATTTACTTATAAAAAGTGAACCACCTGTCCTAGAAGAAACAAACAGAACGCTTCTTCAAGTTTTAAATCAACGCCATCCGATGCTGCCAAACACTCGCAAATAGTTTTTGATTTCTTAATCTACAAGACAAACACCAAAGTAACTTCATAAATAAAGATCAGAAATATATATGCTTTCAGATATGTGAACCATTTATTAATGAGATCACTCCGGCGGTTGGGAGGACCGTGCACTATCCCCCCCCCCCCCCCCCCCCCAAAACCATTTATTAATGAGACATCCTCAAGCAACCAACAAGCGCAGTATTCATTAAGGAGGTATTTGGATGTGTGTTTTAAAAGTAATTATGTGAAGATAATCTTAATATTTAGTACTTCAAGTAAATAATTGGATAATAATCTGAACATCCTCGGTTTTGTTGCACCTAGTATCAAATTGATTATTTTGTACTATCACTAAATAATTGGATAATAATTGCAGAATCTGTTTATCCAAACATTTAAAAGCTAAGGGGTGTGAATTTCTTACACGGCCCGAAAATCCGACACGAACCTAACACGAAATTTGCGAGTTTGGGTTTAGTCTAAACGGGTTCGGGTCAGTTTCAGGTTGAACCTGCAATCCCGTTTAGCTAAACATGTCGAATTCAGGTCAACCCGGTCGGGTTGGCTGGTTGACCTGTTTAACCCATTTATATTATACTTTATTTTTTTACAATATGTTTTATGTCATAAACTAAATTGGGTGGTTATTTCATGCCATAATTATAACTTAAAAAGAGAAATTAACATAAGATTTTGTAACTAAAATGTAATTGTATTATATACATTTGTGTTTTTGTAGTCAACTTTTAATTTTAATATACTAGCGAAAAAAATTAAAAACTAAAAAATTCGGGTTGAACAGGTCGTGTTCGGCTTTGTCTAAAATTTTCGGGTTCGGGTCGGGTTGGACTCGCCAACCCACGAACACGGCCCGTTTAACATCCCTCTAACTTCAAGTAAAAAAAAATCACATAATCAGTTCCACATGTAAATTTAAACATGAAACACCCCTGTTTGTAGAATTTAAAATAAATAAAAGTATCAATTTTCCAAAAGAAATATACCATCTCTATTTGCTTGCTTGAAAACCCTAGGGCCAAATGAGCCATCATGACAGTATAAAGAGAGCTTGTATCAACAACCACCCTTTGATTATGCGACTCTAGTGACTTCTTGTTCTTGCGTGTATTAGCGAGACTATCCCAAGTAAGAAGTTCAACTATTTCTGAAGCCGTGAGTTTATTTAAAGCTTGATTCAAGAAAGTTGACCAATCTTCTATTTGACTTTGACTTTCCACCTCTAACCCTCGTCTAAGCATTTCCTGCAGAGCTGCAATTGCCCGTACTCGCCTTTCTGCATTTTCTGGTGTGTGGGGCATGCCTAATATCTCGAGTGTACACGCAGGAGCAAGTTCTTCCAAAGACTCTTCAATCTATGTAATATTGAATCATTAGAATCAGATAGTCCTTTCTAACCATGCTATAATCTATGCAGTTAATATCGTTGATATATCGGTTATCAGTCTCCATGTAAAATATCGGTGTCATATATCGATCAGCGATATTGACAGATATATCACCGATTTTCCCGATATCAGTACCTTTCTTCTTAGTTCTACCATTCATCTTTCTTCTTATTGCTATTGTTAGTGTTTTCAGTCTTAATTGTTAATTGTTAGTGTTAAATGTTAGTGTTTTAAGTCTTAATTGTTAATTGTTAGTGTTTTAAGTCTTAATCAGTTCCTAATTGCTACAGTTGTTAGTGTTTTGCAAGTTGCAAAAGGATAATTTGTTAATGGTAGGAGAGTATACTGAATTGTTAGTGTTAAATTGCTATATATATATATATATATATAAATTCTGTATGATATTAAATTTACCGATATCCCACCACGATAACCCGTATATCTCAAATATCGGTCCTTGACCGATATCCGATTTTTTACTGCATAGGCTATAACTGATATTTCCATTTATCTTTTCTTGATGGCTTTTAAAACATTTGAAACATACCGGCTATAAAAGTACCTGAGATAATAATGTCATTTGTTCAAGTGAAGGTTTGCTCTTAAGAAGACTTTGAGCACGATCCAAAGCTTCAAATCCTTGGGAAATCTTGTTCCTCTCAAAATTTACTTTTGCTATAGCACACTTCAAAAAGCACCTATATAATAAGAAAATGAAAAAAGAAATTGAAGGAAAAAAACGGGTCAATGGTCAAACCTCTTTCTGCTTTTTCTTACCTCAGCAAGAGCCATAGATAAAAGCAAATCATGAACAAAAGGCTTAGAGTCAGGGTGCTGCAATGCTGTTCTCCCAATATCTATTGCAAGCTTTTCTTCTCCAACCTATAATAAACATAAATCGAATATATGAAAACTTAAAAAAAAAATCCAAAAGAACACCAGTATAAACAGATGGGCGTGCCAATTTTGACACATTAACTTATGAATGGGCCAATCTCGGTTGTGTTTTGTCTCAAACGTGTCAAACCAAGAAAATAACTAAAACAGTAACAAGTCAAATACGTCGAACCAGTTTTATTTTATTTAAATAATAATAATATAACCTCCTAAATCCTAAATTCTAGTTCATGCATACAACCTCCTAAATCGTTCTTCAAAGATTTAAATTATTATTATTTAAAAATATTGTTTTAGTAATCAAACGATAATCAAAATAATTAAAAACATAGACAAAAAAAGTGTTTGCCGGTTATCGAACCCAGTCTGGCCTGGTCAACTTTGGTTGTGTTTTATCACAATTGGTAAAACGGTCAAACCAATAAGATAGCTAAAAGGGGGAACGGGTGAAATAGGTTGAAAGTCGACGTAAAAGCCTATTTTAATGCATACAACCTCCTAAACTATTTTTTCAATGATTTAGATTATTATTACTATTGTTATTGGTATACTAATATTTATCAGCAATCATATTTTACGCATTACACATTTATCGATAAAATTAAAAACACGGACAGAAAACCGTCGGACCCGTGTCGGTGGCTCAACCAACCACCTAGAAAAGATCTCAAGCGGTCAAGTGAATAGACGTTTCAGCATGTACTAAAAATGATCTTTTACAACCCGTGCCTATTTTGACACGTTACCCAACCCACTTGACCCACACATCTTGCACCTCTCTGAATGCTATCTGATATGATGAAATGAATTATGATTGAAGTCAAAATATCAAAATCTAAAGTCTCACTTTATGTATAATTTGTTAAAGAACATGCAATTTCGAGTACAAACTTGTTAAAAAAAATTAAATCACCTAAAAGTGGAATAATCTCTACCTCTTGAAGTAAGCAAAGTGCAGCCGGCAACCAGGACCACGGAATTTGAAGAGATGACTTTGGAGGAACTTTTTCCCTTACATTACCAGCATAATCTGCTTCAAAAAGAAGCTTATCTCTCACATCCATCAAAAGATTCTGAAAAACATAATCTACCAATATTCTTATGTATGTTAAAAGCATCAACAATAGGATTACGAAGAATTGCGTACACACCTGGCGAGAAACAATAGTATCCATGGTGTACCCTTCTTCAACCTCAGCCGTTTTGAGATGCTTCACCGACTTTACAATCTCATCTTTCTCTGACTTATCAGGAATACCAAGAATCTGCAATATGCCCCTTGCAAGTAAATTACAATAAGCATCTTAATTTATCAAAATTCGATTACTAAACATTTATTCTCTAATAATTTGTAAGATATTTTCTATTTATGAAGATGGCATCTTAACGAGCATCTCATTCTTTTGTTTATCCTTTTCCAGCTAATATGCAAGATGCTGCTGAACAAGTCATCCCAATCAACACTATTATCTACCATATTATTTGACACTTTTGCTAATATGCAAGATGCTCCTACACAGTCACCAAAATCCAAATCTCTAACCCACATATAACTACTAACTAACTACCATTTTAAGCAACTAAACCTAATTCTGGTCCAAAACTGTTAGAACTCAATGATATTCAGTACTTAACTACTAATTGCAGCTATAAACTAAAAAATAAACAATTACAATACAATATAACCTACATTTCGACAGAAAAGGCACAAAACTAGCCCAGTCAACACTCTTATCTGCCTTATTACTTGAAACTTTTGTTTAATGAGCAATATTCTCATCCACAGTCACCAAATCTCTAAACAATACACATGAAACTAACTAACATTTTAACCAATTAAACTCAATTAAACCTAATTCCAGTACTAAACCGTTAAACTCAATGATATTCAGTAATCAGTACCAATTGCAGCTATAAACTAACAAATTAAACAATTACAACAAAATATAACCTACATTTCAACAGAAAAAGCACAAAACAAGCCCTAAATCACTAACCACTAACCTGATAACAAGTAACAGGTATCTCCACAATCGCCGATCGATTATACTGAACATTACTAGCGCTATCAGTAACACGAACGTCGGCAATTTCACGGCCACTAAAGGACAACGAAACCGCTCGGTGCCGCTTTCTCGGAAACAAGTCGAACGAAACCCTAGATGGATAAGATGAACCGGTGAGTTGAGTAGAGGAGTAATGGTTGGTGAATCTGTTGTTGTGTGGACAGATGTGGTAGCATACGAGTAGAATGTGCGGTGGATCAACGACGGCAGCCATGGCGGAAACCGCCAGTAACGGTTGTTCAGTTACAGAGAGAAGAGTGGGATTGAAGATTGTGAAATGAAACGGAAAAAAGTGGGGCAAAGAGAAGCCATGTCCAAAAGTAGCAAAAGCTACTTCTCCAATTGCATTTTGTACTTTTGCGTGTCTATATTATTATTACTAGTTTAAGAAACGTAAATTTCACGGGTTACTAAAAGAAAATATTTTTATTATCACCGTTGACATAAATGTTATGATTTTATATTAGAGTACGTCAAATTGAAATACATAATCTAACGATTATTATCACCGTTGACATAAATGTTATGATTTTATATTAGAGTATGTCAAATTGAAATACATAATCTAACGATCACAATTCGTTGAAAATCTCTTTATAAACCACATTAATTGTTTTATCTATAGGTTTGTCGTTGTTGTCAAGTATTAATAGTTTGACTTCATCTCATATTTTTATCCTTAATAAAGCAACATACAGTTGACCATGAGAGAATACGGGTTGTTTCAAGTACCTGTGTGTTACACGGGTTACCCAAAGTAAATCGTATAACATTAAAACAATGTTGACATAAAACTTGAAATGAAATAAACGTTCCATTCTTATCATTCCTCACCAATATCCCTGGGACAAGTGCCTTCACCACACGAAGATCTGTAAACAAAAGCACCATTCATGTTAACATCTGTAGACTCAACATATATTTCTAGTTAAAAACTAATTAAAGAATTGAAACTCGAACCTAAGAGATTCACGTATCATAGTAATAGTATGCTCTTAGAGTTATTCGGACAATAATTTAAGACTTAAATGGTTGTGAAAGTCTTGCATATTTATTAAATTTGATACAAACATGTTTTTTTTTTTTTTTTTTGCTTCTTTCATATATGTTTTTAGCAAAACCATATTTATTCAATGACCAAATCAACCAAAGAGTTTATTAACAAAATCGATCAGTTATGAAAGTCTAAAAACATAAAAAATCAATTATAGGTTCGGTTTTAGCTTATAACCGAACCGACCCAAACATTAGCACGTTTCAAGATAGGATTGGATCCCTTAAATTGAAAATGATTTATTTGGCCTCTATGAATAAAGGATTGTGACTGTAATTATTGAAGTTAAAGGTTATCCATTACAATACGATACAAACATAAAGGACGAAAAGTGTAATTTACCCTTATTATTATCATCGCGCTATGGAACAGGAATTCGGTCCGGTTTGATTTGTTACGGTATTGGCACTTGTCATAGTTGTTGAAAGAGAAAACCTAAAAAATAAGTCGTGATATGTCTAAAATGATAAATGATATTGGCATGCGTTTTATATTGATTGAATACTATAGATACGAATACCGAGAGCGGTTTTGATAAAACTGATACATGTGTACCGATGTTTGGTTGGAATCAGTTTGATTCGTCTAAGGTAATGCTTCTAAATCTACACCAATGTCCACCACGAAAGATTTGGAAAAGAACGCATTTACAAAATCTTGGTACTTCTAGACTACAAGTCTCACTACGACTCTCTTCGGGGCTTTCAACTTTCAAGTATATTCATTAAAAGTAATTATAGGTGAAATTTTTTAGTTTTATATATTTAATTGACAAACAACTATTGGGTCAAATCCTATACACGAACTTGTTTCATGATTTCACTTTTTATTCATGTGTTATCGCAACATGACAATACAGTTTTTCACATGTCATACATACTTATTTTTTATATACAATGAAAAGCTCATGAAAGACGTAAATTTAATTCGTGTGTTGGGCTTTCCATCACTTATAAAACATTTTGTGATTTAAGGGCATGAATTTCATCATTAAGCATCACCAAATCAAGGTAGTTATCAAGATTTGAATTTGATATATGTAACAGCTCGACCGCGTATAAAACAACTCGCGGCGAAATCATGGGAGTCATGTTACAAATTGCTCATAACACATCACTAAAGTTTCATTATATTACATTGTTTTACAATACACAGTGTGAGTGCATATATCTATTGCTTGCATCAATAACGTACGTAGCTATCAAATGTTCAAGACAAGGTTCGGAAAAGTCCATCCTCATAAAATGTCCATTTGTGCTAAGGAGTCCATTTGTGCTAAGGTTGCCTATAAATAATTGTCTTGTTCATTTTATTTGTAACTTTGGATGCTAGAGTAACAAAACTATGTCCAAGTGTTTTCACGGTTATGTACTCATCATCAATCAATAGAAAACACATTATAGTTAACTTGTTCTTGTCTGATCCACTTACGTACTTGGATTCCGCACAAGATACGTGATCTACGCAGTCAACGAAGTTACGGAATCGAACCTAACACGAATCCACAAGTGGTATCAGAGCGGGAGATTGATTGCAAGGACCGAAGACATGAGAATAAAGCTGATTTCATTAAATTCAGAGCCAATTTCATCATATCTTCTTCTACATTTCTTTTTTAACTTTCAAACACAAAATCAGGTTGATTTCACGGATAAAAACATCTTATTTTCATACATATTGTGCGAAAAGTGTTTTTGAACAATCCTACAAGGTTTCATAACTGAATTCAAACTAAATCTTTATCAAATCCGTGAAAAAACTATGAAGAAAGTGAACTGGTTGTGCGCTAAACTGTTTGAACGAATCAACTTCTTTTGTTGATCCGCACGGATCTGGAAGTTATTATCTAGATCCGCACGGTTCGACATAAGGCTCCTCCATAAGAATCAAGGATTGAGCGGATCTAGTTTAGCACGAATGGATCTAGTTCTTTAACTCACATGGATCTCCTTTGATGTTTGTTGCATGGATCTAGGTTAAACAGTTCTGAGTTTGTCAGAATTACATACATACGGATCTGAAAAACCTTGGATCGCACGAACCTAGGTGTATTTTGAGGTTCAAGTCAGCCTCGTTTTTCACGGATTAACACTTTGAGTTTGCATTTTTGTCACGAATCTACATTAACCAATTTCATAAGCGCGGATCAAGTAAAGCTTGATCTGCGCGAACCAGGACTTAAAATTGTTACGGATCAACACATTAATCGTGGATCAAGAGTGTAGTTTGGTTATTCATGAATCAATTATCATGAATCAACCTAATCACAAATTAGCAGTCACGAATCAAGTATTTGTGGATTCGCACAGACTTGTATATTGTTGATTTGGACTAACTGATTCTCTACATTAGTCCACGCGAATCAACTGCACTTACACGAGTCTGAGACTTCACATTCGAACGAATCCAGAGTTCTTTTATCACGGATTGACTTGAAAAGCTTGCACGAATCAACTCAATTTAGTTTTCATGGATCAGATCTTGATTAAGTATTCACGGATCAGTTTGATATGGGTTTGCACGAACAAAGGATTCACAAAAGAGATTGTTGATTAGTTTTAGTTAAAATCAGTATTCTCGAATCTACCATTACTACATATGCATGATTCAATATTACATGGTATTCACGGATCAACTTATGTGTTAATCCGCACAAATCAGTTGACAATTGGGTTTGCACGATTCAACTAATTCATCCGCACATAGCCTTGAAGTCAGTTCGCACGAACCGGGTGTTAATATCATTTGTGCAAATCTAGAATTATTAGGGTTACAATCTTGTTTTTAGTGGATCCGTGAATATCATTCTCCGTCCGCACGAATTATTGTCACATATTATTCACGAATCAGGTGGTCATACCTCGCACGAACTTGGAGTTAACAATAATCACGGATCAAGTTATCATAATCTTGCACGAATCAAGGATTCCTTGATCCGCACGGTGTGAGATTGGTTGTTATTAAGGATCAAGTATCAAAGAGTTTGTAAATTCATGCAAAGTTAAGGTTTTGGATTATTCTTGATTTGTACGAATCAAGTCTCACACACATCCGCGTGAATCAGCAAACCACATCATTTCACATCCGCACATTTCAAGGGTTTTCATAATGTTTGTTTTTCAAAAGTGTTTAATTGTTTGTTGATTGTTTACAGGTGAAAATCATGTATGCAAGACTAAGTCGAGAAGAACGTCATGCACGTATGAGGTTGAGTGAGATGTATGATGTTTTCATGGAAGCAAAAGGTGCAAATAGATGGGATGATGAGAGGAAGTGCTATCTAGATCCTAAAGGGAACCCAGCAGTGGATCCAGGCGTGGTGGATTTTAAAGCACTGGTTGCAGCTATTCCAACTGCAAGAGTATTTTACTCAAAGATCAAAGAAGATAAGATGTATGAGAAAGAAGTGGAGGAGGGAATAAAAAGGGTGATTTATACGATCGTAGAAAAGAAGAAGAGCGTGGAAGAGATCGTTGATGAGAGCCAAAAGATGATGAATGAGATTTTGAAGAAGATGACCGACAACACAATGTTGGAAGATAAAACTAAAGTAAAAACTCAAACTGAATTTACTGAGTCATCTAATAAGGCTAAGTCAATGGACAATAATGATGAAATTGATGTTAAAACTGAACACAAAACTGAAGTGTGCAGGAAATGCATGGAAACATGCAATGCCTGTACTGAGAAGGATGAAAACTTAAGATCCAGAAACATTGAGTTTACAAAAATAGAAAATGTTTTTAAAGAAAAATGTAACGAAATGTTTTAAATTGAAAAGTTTTTGAAACAAAAAGAAGAAGAGCTGACACAGAAATGTGATGACCTTGAAAAAGAAAATAAAATTTTAAAACAAAAGTGTTCAGTAGAATGCAACGAATGTTTACAAAAAGATAATATTATTCAAGAGTTGCAAAAAGCATACGATGGAATGAAATTGTCATATCATACAGTAAAAGAAACTTTTGAAACTTTGAAGAATCAAGAAAAAAGTATGGAAAGAAGACTTTCAAAATGTTTAGAAACAACAAAACTTGTTGAAGCCAAGTATGAGGGTAAACAACGTGTTTTAAATCAATATATTGATGAACTTGCTGAAGTTAAAAAAGAATTAGCTGAGAAACAAAACAAAGTCAATAAACTTCAAAGTTATAATGCTTCTTCGTATATTCTTGTAACACCTCGTAAAATCACGTCCAATGATGTATTGACACGTGTAATAAACCCTAATAAAGTCCAATGTTGAATTTAAGGGACTAATTTTTTCAAAAAATCGAAAACTTTGATAATAAAAGGACTGGAAGTGTTAGCATACCTAAAATAAGTTTCCAAATAACCTCTCACGATGATTATATTCACAAATGAGGCACTTGTCAATCAAGTGTAGCCGTTTGCGTAATTAATTGGAAGTTTGCGCAATAAAGGGTTAAAAGTGTCAACATGTTAATTCTTACCTCTGAGTGACCATTTAACAAACCGGGAGCTTCATCATATTTGATTATACTCTCGGGAATGCCAACTATTGGCCATCTAAGGTTTTTATGCCTATAAGTAAAGTTACGCGCAACTTTGCAAGTTAGAGGGACTAAAAGTGTCAATATGTTTAATTATACCTCTGAATGACCTTTTAGCGAACCCAAATCATTGTGATGATTAATAATACTTCTAAGAATGCCTAATATGGATTAGATGAGGCTTCAATGCTACTAAATGATGAGATGCGCAAGTTTGCGCAATAAAGGGATCTAAAGCGTCAACTTTTGAATCTACGCCTTTCGGTGACCATCTTAGCGAACGAGAGCATAGTAACATTTAAGTATATGCTTGGGAATGATCAATATGGGCCTTGGAAGGCTTGGATATCATTAAACAGCATTTTGCGCTACTTTGCGCAAATTAAGGACTAATTGCGTCAAACGGCAAAAGTATGCCGATTCGTATGGTAACGGACATTCTGGAATATGTCCATGAGTTAAATATACCCTATTTATCCTTTATATAGCTTAGATATAGGCTTAGAGGTGTTTGGTGCGCAAAAATAAACTTTTATGTCATGCAGGGACTAAAAGTGTCAAAAAGTGCACAAGTTTGCATTTTCTCGCATATCTCACATTCTGAATATATCCGGACACCCAAAAATTTATGTAAGCACTAAAATATTTTATTTTAGTGTTTGGATTGATAAAATTCCATTCGTCGCGTAGTTTGGGTCGTTTTTCGCGTCTGTCCGTGTTTCGTCGTAATTAGACGAACAACGTGACCGTACGGCCAAACGAACCGACATCCGACATGTTTTTGAGCATGTTTCATGTCCCCTATATTTAGGCATCATTTTAGAGCCTTGAAATGAGGTTAACAGGCCTTAGATGTGTCAGAAACACATTATTATGCAAGCAGGGACCAAAACTGCACTTTTGAAAGCTTGTTTGAGCTGTGCAGGCCGTAGGCTACGCCCCCTGCAGCGTAGCCTACGCCCAGGTCTGGGCAGATTCATATTTTCAGCATTTTTGTCATTTTTCAAGGGCTTTTAGGTAAAATTCTCAATACCATGAGCTGGTTTTCAACACCCATTGTATTTAGAAACCTTGGGCACACATGGAGGGCCAAGATTGAAGCACGGGTTACGAGGAACGATCCTAACGGTTCTTGAAATCCTATATAAACCCACTTGATCTTGGCTTTCATTCACACCTCATTCCATTTCTGCTTGTTCTCTAATTCTTGGAGGATCTTGAGCTTCTTGAGAACCTCCTTCTGTCCTTTGGACCCTTTGTAAGTGTTCCTTCGTGCTTAGTTTAATTATTTAGCGTTTTAAGCCGAAAAGTCAAGCGTTTGCGATAAACGCTTTGACTTTTAAACGGTTAAGCCATTGTTCGCATCGAACATGGATACGTGACCGTAATTAGGTAGGTGTTTAACCCTCAAAAGGGCACCTCCTAATTACCACGTTTACTTAGTTAAATTGTCGGGTCAAATGAAAGTCAAATGGGTTAGTTTTAAATAAATTCATAACTATTAACATAAGAAATCATAAAATCAGTTTTCTCACTTTAATAACTTGGTAAATATTAGTTGAACATGTCTAAGCATGTTCAACCCGACAATTCTAAGTATAGGCTCGGTTCGGAACCGAAAGTCGCAAAAGTTGACTTTTGCTTTGACTTTCAGTTCTGACCCGATTTAGCTTAGTTTAAATATGCCTTAGGATTCCATTAGGACCATATTATAGGTTAGTATAACCCTCCGAGGTTATACAACTTGGTCCCATAGAAATCCTAGTTCATGCTTGTTTCCGTTAAATGCCTAAATGTTAACCGTTATGCCCTTTTGACCCTAAAACGAGAATTTTGAAAATGTGAGAGGACAATAATCTTTATTACTGATTTATAAACTTGTCCCTAAAATTTGACATCAGTTTGAGGTCTAGATTAGGAGTTATGCTCAATAGCGTAATTAGAAAGCTTTTTATAAATTTAACGGCTTAATTAGCATAAAGCCTATCTAAACCCAATTTTTGAAACCAAAATTTTTACCTACTGATATAAAATAATATTTTGGGATTTTTGAAGATTTTTATTTATTTTTAGGCTGAGCATAACATAGGGTTCTAGCTATAATTCGGTAATTGCCGGTTTTGC